>PVIA01010634.1:0-52982 GCA_004024845.1 Tonatia bakeri
GAATAGTAGGATATTTCCCCTAACCCTGCATTAATTATAACGGGCAAAAATGGCTTTCAACAGGTGTAACATGCTTTGCATGCCTTCCTCCAAGGAAGCCACTTTTTCTTTTTTTTCAAATTATATTTAATTGATTATACTATTACAATTGTCCTGACTTTTCTCCCTTTGACCCTGCTCCATTCAATACCCCCAACTGCCTCATCAATATTCCCACCATCATTCATATTCATGAGCCATGTGTGTAAGTCTTTGGCTACTTCATTTCCTATACTGTACACTGATCCTTATGGCTATTCTATAACTATCTATTTGTACTTCCAAATTTCCTCACCTCTTCACCCATTCCCCCAACATCCCCTCCCATCTGGCTACCTTGAGAATATTCTCTTGTACCCATGATTCTGTCTCTGTTCTTCTTGTTTGCTTAGTTTGCTTTTTAGATTCAATTGTTGATAGGTTTGTATTTTTTGCCATTTTATTTTCAAAAAGATTTTATTTATTTCTTTGTTTGTTTGTTTGCTTGTTTTTAGAGAGGGGAAAGGAGGGAAAAAGAAACTTAAACATCAATATGTGTTTGCCTCTTGTGCACCCCCTAGTGGAGACCTAGCATCTAGGGCATGTGCCCTAGAGTGGGAATCCAACCAGTGACCTTTCAGTTCACAGGCAGGCTCTGAATCCATTGAGGCACACCAGTCAGGGCTTATTGCTTT
Source organism: Tonatia bakeri (assembly GCA_004024845.1). Classification (NCBI taxonomy): domain Eukaryota; kingdom Metazoa; phylum Chordata; class Mammalia; order Chiroptera; family Phyllostomidae; genus Tonatia; species Tonatia bakeri. The sequence continues at coordinate 714 of PVIA01010634.1, forward strand.
TTTGATAGAAAGAGAGAGGGAGAGAAGGAGTGAGAGAGAGAGAGAGAGAGAGAGAAACCTTGATGTGAGAGAGAAACATTGATTGGCTGCCTCACATACGTGCACAGACTGGGGATTGCATGCCTGTATGCATTTGGATCAGGGATAAAAACCACAGCCTAAGCATGTGCCCCAACCGGGAATTGAACCCACACCTTTTAGTTAAAAGATGGTGCTCCAACCAATTAAGCCATATTCGCCAGGGCCAGAATTTGGAAACTCTTTTTTTAAAAGTATATTTTAGAGGCTTCTGGCCAAGATGAAGGCATAGGTAGTCACACTGTGCCTCCTCACACAACCAAAACTAAGGACAACAAAAATTGAGAAACAAAAAACAACCAGAACAGAGAGAAATGAACTGAATGGAAGTCTGAGTACCATACATCCAGACCGGTAAGGAGGGTTGGAGTCGGAGGCCTAGGAGAGGGGTTGAGGGGTCGAGGGGTCCCGGCAGGAAAAAGCGATGGCTGGCAGACATGGGCGTGCAGGGCACAGATGGCAGTTGGTGGACTCCAGAAATGCAGGGGCAGCTGATGCACCTGGTGGCAGACCCTGGGTGCAGTAGGCAACAAGCAGACCTAGTGAGCCGCACAAGGCAGCTGGCTGTCCACAGCCACACATTCGTGCTCAGACAAAATAAGTGAAAACAGGCAGCGACACAGACCATGCAACCCAGGGACCCAGTGCCAGGAAACAAAGCCTAAAAGCACTGAATGAAAACACCTGTGGGGGTTGAGGCTGGGAGATTCTCTCAGCCTCACAGGAGGCTCCTCGAGGAAACCCACAGAGTCTGAGAAAGTACACAAGCCCACCCGCCTGGGACCCAGCACCAGAAGGGCCCAATTTGCTTGTGGGAAGTGGCAGAGGGGACTGAAGTCCTAGAGAGAGCGGAGCAGGCACCATTGTTCCCTCTCGAACCCCGCCCCCACATACAACGTCACAACCCAGAGACTGAGGTGCCCTGCCCTGGTGAACACCTAAGGCTCTGCCCCTCATATGCAGCAGGCACGACCAGACCAAAGGAAAAAAATAAAATAAAATAAAAAAGATGGCTCAAACAGAATTAAATGCTCCAGATCCAGTTTTCTTAAGTGACCGAGAGATAGCCAACCTATCAGATGCACAGTTCAAAGCACTGGTGATCAGGATGCTCACAGAATTAGTTGAATTTGGTTGCAAATTAGATGAACAAATGCAGGCTACGATAAGAGAAATGAAGGAAAATGCACAGGGAACCAATAGTGGTGGAAAGAAAACTGGGTTACAAATCAATGGAAGAGGCCAGAAGGAAGAAAGAAACAACCAAACAGAAAAGAATTAAGAAACAAGAATTCAAAAAAATGAGGAGAGGCTTAGGGACCTCCAGGACATCTTTAAACGTTCCAACATCCAAATTATAGGGGTACCAGAAGGGGAAGAGGAAAAACAACAAGTGGAAAAGTTATTTGAACAAATAATAAAGGAGAACTTCCCCATTCTGACAAAGGAAATAGACTTCCAGGAAGTCCAGGAAGCTCAGAGAGTTCCAAAGATGTTGGACCCAAGGAGGAACACACCAAGAAACATCATAATTACATTAGTAAAAATGAGGAGAGAATTCTAGAAGCAGCAAGAGATAAGGAGAAAGTTACCTACAAAGGAGTTCCCATCAGACTGTCTGCTGATTTCTCAAAAGAGACCTTACAGACAAGAAGGGGCTGGAAAGAAGTATTCCAAGTCCTGAAAGGCAAGGACCTACATCCAAGATTGCTCTATCCAGCAAAGCTTTCATTTAGAATGGAAGGGCAGATAAAGTGCTTCTCAGACAAGGCCAAGTTAAAGGAGTTCATCACCACCAAGCCCTTATTATATGAAATATTAAAGGAACTTACCTAAGAAAATGAAGATTAAAAATATGAACAGTGAGAAAAAGACATCAAACTCATAGTAACAACCATACCTAAAACAAAAGCAAACAAATAGAACAGGAACAGATCCACAGAAATGGAGATCACATGGAGGGTTAGCAACAGGGAAGTGGGAGGAGGAGAGAGGGGGAAAGGTACAGAGAGTAAGTAGCATAGATGGTAGGTAGAAAATGGACAGGGGGAGGGTAAGAATAGTATGGGAAATGTAGAAGCTAAAGAACTTATGACACATGGACATGAACTAAAGGGGGGGAATGTGGGTGGGAGGGGGTGGGCAGGGTAGAGGGGAGTGAAGGGGGAAAATGGGGCAACTGTAATATCGTAATCAATAAAGAAAAGACTGAAATGAAAAAAAGTATATTTTATTGATTATGCTATTACAGTTATCCCATTTTCTTTCTCTTCTTTGTCCCCCTCTGCCCAGCACACCTCTCCTACCAGCATTCTCCCCACTTTGTTCATGTCCATAGGTCATACATATAACTTCTTTGGCTTCTACATTTCCTATACTATTCTTATCCTCCCCCTGTCAATTTCGTACCTACCATTTATGCTTCTTATTTTCTGTACCCTTTTTCCTCTCTCTCCTCTCCCCCTCCCAGCTGATAACCCTCCATGTGATCTCTATTTCTGTGCTTCTATTCCTGTTCTAGTTGTTTGCTTAGTTTGCTTTTGTTTTTTGATTTTTAGGTTCAGTTGTTGATAGTTATGAATTTGTTGTCATTTTACTGTTCATAGACTTTTAAAAAAGTTTTTATTCATTCTCCAAGAAAGGAGAGGGGCATGGTGTGCAGAGATACACCAACCTATTGTTCATAGTTTTGATCTTCTTCTTTTTCTTAGATAAGTCCCTTTAACATTTCATATAATAAGGGCTTGATGATGATGAACTCCTTTGAAATGACCTCACCTGGGAAGCACTTTATCTGCCCTTCCATTCTAAATGATAGCTTTGCTGGACAGAGTAATGTTGGTTGTAGGTCCTTGTCTTTCTTGACTTTGAATACTTCTTTCCAGCCCCCTATTTTTTGCCTGCAAGTTTTCTTTCAAGAAATCAGCTGACAGTCTTATGGGAATTTCTTTGTAAGTAACTGTCTTCTTTTCTTTTGCTGCTTTTAAGATTCTCTCCTCATTTTTACCTTGGCTAATGTAATTATGATGTGCCTTGGTGTGTACTTCCTTGGGCTCAACTTCTTTGGGACTTTCTGAACTTCCTGGACTTTCTGAAAGTATTTTCTTTGCCAGATTGAGGGAATTTTCCTTCATTATTTTTTTCAAGTAAGTTTTCAATTTCTTGCTCTTCCCCTTCTCCTTCTGGCACCCCTATGATTCAGATGTTGGAATGTTTAAAGTGTCCCAGAGTTTCCTAAGCCTCTCCTCATTTTTTCTGAATTCTTGCTTCTTCATTCTGTTCTGGTTGAATGTTTATTTCTTCCTTCTGGTCCACACCATTGATTAGAATCCCAGTTTCCTCCCCATCACTATTGGTTCCCTGTACATTTTCTTTTATTTCATTTAGCATTGCCTTCATTTTTTCATCAAATTTGCGACCAAATTCAACTAATTCTGTGAGCATCCTGATTACCAGTGTTTTGAACTATGTGTCTGATAGGCTGGCTATCTCTTTGTTGCTTAGTTGTATTTTTTCTGGAGCTTTGATCTGTTCTTTCATTTGGGCTTTTTTTTTTTTTTGTCATGACACACCTGTTATGTAGTGAGGGGCAGAGCCTTAGGTGTTCACTGGGTAGGGGCAACAACCCACCTCATTGCATTGTGATGCTGTATGTGGGGAAGGGGTATGAGAGGGAACAATGGCACTTGCTCCACTCTCTGCAGGATTTCAGTCACTTCCCCTGCTTCCCACAAGCAAAGTGGGCCCTCTGGTGCTGATTCCTGGGTGGGATGGCTTGTGTACATTCTAGGACCCCATGGGTCTCCCCAATGAACTTTCCTGTGAAGTTAGGAGTTTCTCCTGCTGCCGCCTTAATCTCCACAGGTGTTTTAAATTGGTGGTTTGAGGCTTTATTTCCTCAAGCTGGGTCCCTGGGTTACGAGGTCTGTCTCGCTCCCCAGGTATTCCTCCTGGTTTATCCACATGTGAATGTGGGACTGCCCACTCCACCAGTCACCACCTTGCCATGCATCCTCTCTGCCCCAGCTGCCTGTCTCTATGGCTCTTACTAGCCTGGATGAATGTTTTTTCTTTAAATCCTTGGCTGTTGGACTTCCATATATTTTGATTTTCTGGCATTTCTGGTTGGTTTTTGTGGTTAAATTTGTTGGTGTCCTTCTTTTGGTTGTTCAAGGAGGCAAAATGTATCTAATTATGTCTCCATCTTGGCCAGAATTCCTGGAAACTCTTGATTAGTGAGTTTTATTATTTTCATGGCATATGGTTGTTTTCATGAATTTAACAAGAATCTCTTCTCTTTATAACAGGAAACAACTTGAAACTGCTTTTATTAACCAAGAGTGTCGGGAACCAACCAACAGCCAACCCTTGACACAGTTGGGACGGATGAGATGCATCTGCACAGCAGAGGCTATTGTGGCCAGATATCCTGTCTATCTTTTCCCGTATGCCTGTCCCTGCTTGCAATACGTGGTGGGATTTTTAGATACCTGTGTATTATAACAAAAAATCTGCATGATGCCTCTGATTCTGCATGAAATGACTTGCTGACCACAGAATAGAGACCCCTAGCAACCCTAATGCTGCCTGCTTCCCCCCACCTGGGAAGTTAAGGACAAAATTAAACTATGGGCAGACCAACTGCCAGAACACTGAAGGAAACTGTTGCTAGGAATGTCCCTTAAGGAGTCACCACTCAAAGGCTTAAGATTTATTAGAGCCACTACCCCTCCCATACCCTGGACAGGAGTGTAAAGAAGCAAGGAGTTCTAGTTGAAAATAATAATCTCAATACATGGAAATGAGTACAAAACATAGCCCCCCCCCCACCAAGATGTATAAATCAAAAAACCTAGGCAAAAAAACCAGATACTTAACCAAGACAAATCTAACCTCAACGGACAATAGTTAATTTCTATATAACCTATAAATCACCCCTTGCACCCTTTCAATTTAGACCAATCCCTAGAATCTTAATAGACCTAGTTACTAATTAGTTTGTGCTCATATAACTTCATTGGCTATGTGATTAATGACCCTCTTGGTCAAAATAACCTTTGTTTAATATGGTTGATCTGTGGGACCTCCTATACTTTTCAGTTATTTCATTGTTTAACATGATTGATCTGTAAAACCTTCTGTGTTTTTTGAAATCATTTCTATGGTAACCGTTTCTGTTTTAATAATCACACTATACATTGAATGTTGTATAACCTCTCCTATAAAAATAAAGATCGATTTTTGTCAGTGAGTCAGTTGGGCCCAAAAAGCCTGGCTGTCCTCCGGCACCCCACTGGGTGTCTCGCTCCAGTCTGTTTGCCTTAGCCCTGCATTCTTCGGGGACCCTGAGACCTCGCCGAAGCTGGACCCTGGCACAAGACTTAGACTGGAATGTCATGTTTGGGAGAGACTTCCTAGAATGGATATTACCAGAAAGTTCTAAGGAATTAAAATTGACTTTGGAAATCAATAAAATCCTCTTGGAAAAATAGCTTGGTACTTTGTTTATTTCCATGGTTCACAGTAGTCTTTCCAGGTAAGGAACAGTGGTTGCTTTCCTGGGAAGTGACAAAGACAGAACCTCAAGACATTTTTGGGACCTCAAGAAGCTGAAGAATTCACCCAAATCTTTTTTTTTTTTTCAAAGTCTGATACCAACTATGTTGGTTGGCTTCTTAGCCTTGTTAGGCTAACTAAAGTTCAATTTGGAGATTCCTTATGAAATTCCAGCGAAGCAGATTTATTTATCCATTTTATTTTTCTTTTCTTTTCTTTTTTTAATTGATTATGCTATTACAGTTGTCCCATTTCTCCCCTTCACTCCCCTCCACCCTGCCCACCCCCTCCCACCCACATTCCCCCCCTTTAGTTCATGTCCATGTGTCATAAGTTCTTTAGCTTCTACATTTCCCATACTATTCTTACCCTCCCCCTGTCCATTTTCTACCTACCATCTATGCTACTTACTCTCTGTACCTTTCCCCCCTCTCTCCTCCTCCCATGTTGCTAACCCTCCATGTGATCTCCATTTCTGTGGATCTGTTCCTGTTCTATTTGTTTGCTTAGTTTGCTTTTGTTTTAGGTATGGTTGTTGCTAACTGTGAGTTTGAAGTCTTTTTTTACTGTTCATATTTTTAATCTTCATTTTCTTAGGTAAGTTCCTTTAATATTTCATATAATAAGGGCTTGGTGATGATGAACTCCTTTAACTTGGCCTTGTCTGAGAAGCACTTTATCTGCCCTTCCATTCTAAATGAAAGCTTTGCTGGATAGAGCAATCTTGGATGTAGGTCCTTGCCTTTCAGGACTTGGAATACTTCTTTCCAGCCCCTTCTTGTCTGTAAGGTCTCTTTTGAGAAATCAGCTGACAGTCTGATGGGGACTCCTTTGTAGGTAACTGTCCCCTTATCTCTTGCTGCTTTTAGGATTCTCTCCTTCATTTTTACCTTGGCTAATGTACTTATGATGTTTCTTGGTGTGTTCCTCCTTGGGTCCAACATCTTTGGAACTCTCTGAGCTTCCTGGACTTCCTGGAAGTCTATTTCCCTTGCCAGATTGGGGAAGTTCTCCTTCATTACGTATTCAAATAAGTGTTCCATTTCTTGCTCTTCCTCTTCCCCTTCTGGTACCCCTATAATTTGGATGTTGGAACGTTTAAAGATGTCCTGGAGGTCCCTAAGCCTCTCCTCATTTTTTTGAATTCTTGTTTCTTAATTCTTTTCTGTTTGGTTGTTCCTTTCTTCCTTCTGGTCCACTCCATTGATTTGAGTCCCAGTTTTCTTCCCACCACTATTGGTTCCCTGTGCATTTTCCTTCATTTCTCTTATCGTAGCCTGCATTTGTTCATCTAATTTATGTCCAAAGTCAACCAATTCTGTGAGCTTCCTGATCACCAGTGCTTTGAACTGTGCATCTGATAGGTTGGCTATCTCTCGGTCACTTAAAAAAATTGGTTCTGGGGCTTTCAATTCTGTTGGAGCCATCTTTTTTATTTTTTACTTTCCTTTTGTCTGGTTGCAGGTGTTACGTATGGGCGGCGGAGCCTTAGGTGTTCATCAGGGCGGGGCACCGCAGTCTCTGGGTTGTGACGTTGTATATGGGGGTGGGGTCTGAGAGGGAACAATGGTGCCTGCTCCGCTCTCTCTCGGACTCCAGTCCCGCCTGCTGCCTCCCACAAGCAAATTGGGCCCTTCCGGTGCTGGCTTCCGGGCGGGTGGGCCTGTGCACTTTCTTGGACTCTGTGGGTTTGCCCGAGAAGTTTCCTGTGAGTCTGAGAGAATCTCCCGGCCTCAGCTCCCACAGGTGTTTTCAGTCGGTGCTCTTAGGCTTTGTTTCCTGGCGCTGGGGCCTTGGGTTGCGCGGTCTGTGTTGCTGCCTGTTTTCGCTTAGTTTGCGCGCGAACGTGTAGCTGGGGCGCACTGGGTCTTCTCATTGCCTCTCGCGCCCAGGGTCTGCCACCGGGTCCGTCAGCCGCCCCTGCGTTTCTGGAGTCTGCCAACTGCCATCTGCACCCTGCGCGCCTGCGTCTGCCAGCCACCGCTCTTTCCTGCCGGGACACTTGACCCCTCTCCGTAGGCCTCTGACTCCACCCCTCCTTACTGGTCTGGTAGTACGGTAGTCAGACTTCCATTTGGTTAATTTCTCTCTGTTTTGGTTGTTTCTTGTTTCTCAATTTTTGTTGTCCTTAGTTTTGGTTGTGCGAGGAGGCACAATGCGAGTACCTATGCCTCCATCTTGGCCAGAAGGTCTATTCATTTTATTTTTATTATATTTTATTGGTTATGCTATTACTGTTGTCCCAATTTTTCCCCCTTTCCTTCCTCCACCCAGCACCCCCACTCCCTCAGGCAATCCCACGCCATTGTTCACGTCCGTGGGTCATGCATATAAGTTCTTTGTGCAAAGCAGATTTAAAAGAGCCTTTAGAATCAATTGCTATTCTTGTTGTGGTTTGTAAATAGTCTGGCCAAATTTACTGCAACTAAACTTATGCAATAATTGTCTTAATTTGACTATTTTTGAGAAAATTGAGAGTGATTTTAGGGAAAGAAATTGTGTTTCCATAGAATCTATAATACACAGTTTTGAGTATTAGATTCCAGTTCAGTATATTGTCTTTAAGTTTTACTTTTTGCCTAAAAACTGTACTGGATCCTGAATTTTTCTAGTTTTCTTAAATATTTGGCTATAACCCTTTGAACTAATGTTTCTTTTTTTTCTCTGACTTGGAATTATTGTGAACTAAGGCTGTTTTTTTTTTTTTTCTGAGCCCTGTATTTGCAAATTGCATCTGAAGGAGAAGACATAAACTTGAAAAATAACCACAGCATCTCGTACTTAAACCATCTCAGTGATTGATGTTGTTAAGCCCTGCAGCATTTTCCTGAGAACCTGACAACATCACTAGAGACATTCAGCTGCAGACCAGGAGAATCAGTCAGATAGTCACTGCCTGCCTTCATTCCAGTGAAAGAAGCTGAGCCTTACATCTAGAAATACTCTTCACTGACAGGCTTTCAGACTTCTAAACTAAGAAACTAGTTTATTACTTGCTCTGATCATTAATTTTTGTTTCTCATTTGCTTTCATAGACACACTGATAGGGAACTCAAGAGTTGGAAAATTTTAGTTTAAGGTAAACAGTTAATAAGCCTAGTAGGTAATGCATATGTTAAAGCTATTGTTTCATGAACTGCAGATAAGGCCCACCACTCCTGGGAGAAACAGGCACTCTCCTGGGGCACCACTAAAGATTACCACCTGGGTAACAAGTGGAGGCATCTGGACCATTGTGTTCCAGGGAGGAACAGATGACCACCCACCCCTGGGAACAGCTAACTGCCCAGGGTGAGAATGCTGCAGTTTTTTAACCAAATTTTCCTTGAATTTCAAAACCTGTCACTGCACTTTGTTCCCTGTTATGAAAAGGCTGGCTTGGAAGAAAATGTAAGATGGTTCATTAGGGTATGAACCTGCTGTCTTCTCAGATCACCGGCCATCTAAATAAAGCACCCATAAAAATTCAGTCACTGTCTGTGCTTATTGGGTTCAGTATGTGACAGGCAGCATTAATGCCAGTGTCCTTCCCAGTTCCAAGACCTCTCATTTGAAACCTGATTTCTTCCTTATACAATACAGGCCCACTTTGGGAGCTCATCTACATCACTGCCTCCTAAAAAGAGACTCAACAATTTAACCGAACCAACTTATTTTCAGGACTAAATTATTGGATCAAGGAAGTTATGAAGCAATCTACCAACTTAGCTTTTAAAATGTGAAACTTTATTATTTAAAGTTTTAAAGGCAGGAATGAAACTGTCAGCAGACTGGTTCCATGGGGTGACCCTGCCCTAGTACGGTCCAGGAACTCCAGGCTCTTGGCTTGTGCAGGAAACAATTCAAGAATAAGTTGGAGTGAGAAAGAAAGCAAGTTTTATTCAGTAGAGAAAAAGAAAGCCTAGAACGCTGGCTCCTGTAAATAGGATCAGAGATTTAGCCTAGGACCGGTGCTGCCTGCTGCCCTTCTCATGGCAAATCTCACAGGGCACCACTGTGCAAGCAGTCAAAGTGCACACTCAAGTGCATTTGATCAAACTGGTCACATGGTCAGGTAGTTTTGGGAATTTCCCATGTTCCCAGCTTTTTAACTTTGTAGTGCCAAATTCTGTCTTCTTCTGGTTGGGAGGAGCCTTGTACCTAATATGATCCATTCAGAAAGTGTCATGGAATTCACACCCTTTGGACCCTCCTTCTATTTGTGGTGTCAGTTTTCATCATAATAATGGTGTAATGAGCTTTGGAGTTGGTCTCTGCTCATTTTATTTCCTTTGTCTTGGATTGATCTAGTTGCAGCCATTCATTGTTGACTTCTAAGACCACCACACTCTTTCCCTTTGATCATGTGTGGAGGTGTGGGCTCTGGTGAGAGGACCTAGGGGTTTATCAGCTTGAGATTGGCTCCCACTTCCTCATTCCACTTGCCAGTCATTTTTTCCAACTTTTGTCTATCTTGCTTCAAGGGACCAAAATTCTGCCATCCTGAAGCTGCTTTTTGGGATATTGTTTTAAGCTGTTTACTGAGAAACAAGAATCAGAAAGGATCTTTGCACCACCCACTCCATTCCTGTTCAAGAGATTCAGACATGAAAACCTGCTTCAGGAAGATCTTAGGATGTTGCCTTAGCCTAATTTGAATTAAGATGGTAAACAAGAGGGCTTCAGGTAGGGGCCTGTTAGCCAGATACCCCTGTGCCCCATGGTTTCCCAGTTGCCTAGCAAGAATTTGCCTGCCATATATGTTCTCTCTTCTTCAACTTCCTGCAAATAGCCCATTTTCAGTTCTGAAGTCTAAGACCCCATCCTCCATTCTCCTTTGTCTAAAAATGTCTTATATACCAATGTTGCCTCACTGTCTTTGTAATTTTCATGCAATGATCATGCCTATGTGAATTTTCAATGTGCATGTATTAAACCTTGTTAATCTGTCTCTGTTAATTTTGTTATTAGCCCCATGTAGAAGAACTTAAATGTGAGAGAATGTGTATTAGTATTTTTTAGCTTCCACACTCTGAAATCACAAAAGTGACTTTGAATTCTAGCCTGTGCTTTGCTCCTTGGCCTCCCACCACACGTAGGGTATGGGCTGCTTGCCAGAAATAGGGGCCCTTTTCTCTAATTCGCACAAAAGATGCCTTTTGTTGCCATTCTGGTACACCTGTGGGCTGTCTAAGCAGGAGGACATGCCTTTTCCTATTTAGTTCACCATGAAAAGTCTTTTAAAAATGCTCACAAAAGCTCCCTGCTGGCCGGCTGTTGCTTCTGTCCCATATGGAGGTCAGTAGCTTTTTCCCCTACTGGTCCTGAAAGTCAGAGCTCTTCAAGTTATCACTAAGACCCTTCTTTGTCTTTTCCTTCTTTCTCCCAGCCAATCAGTGTCAGACTGTGGAATAAAGATAAGCTGAGGATAGACATTCTGCTCTGCTTCAGACCAATACCTTCTGTTAAAGAGTCATCTTCCAGGCATGCTGTGGTGTGTGAACTGGATTCACATGGGGTGCTGTCTGTGCTGAGGGCACTCAGGAATATCTCAGCAAGTGCACGGCTCATTTCTGAGTCACCTTTGTAGTTGTCTGACCTCATCCCCCCTCATTTTAATTCCAGTTCAGACAGTGACATCCTCTGATGCTGTCACCAAACTGGGATGAGCTGTTTATGGAGCCCATTGTGCACTGGCCATAGCTTCCAACTTGGAGAACTTATGAATATATGAAATAATTAATCAACCTTAAAATGCTCAACAAATAATGGAAGTACAGAATAGTTATGTAGCAGAATGCTTTTTTAAAAGGCAGTTTACCTTTTTGTCAAATTAAATCTTATAAAGATGCTCACTACATAACAAAAACATGAAAGAAGTGAGCCTTGTCGACTTTGCACCTGCCAGAGCCCCTCACACCTCTTCGGATCTCCAAGGGGCTGTTGAACCTATTTTGCAAATGTATAGGGTTAGTGAAAAGGACCCAGGCTTGGGGTTAGGAAATAGCAGGAGTTCTGGCTTTGTTACTATGTGAGTGACCTGGGGCAAGAGAAACAAGCCACTCTCTCCTGTCAGCCTCATGCCCACACCCACAAGAACAGCCATGCAGGTGCCTGCACCTCAGATGGAGAATCAGGTATTATCTCCCCTTTTCTACTCTAAATGTCCTTTCTCAGCATCAGAGATGCCTGAATGAGTGTTACTCACTCCCTCAAGTGCTGCCAAGGACTCTGGGGAATCCAACTCAGCTCCTGATTCTCCCTGAAGGAGACTGGGCACAGCAGCTTTGAGCTCCAGGTTCCTTTTCTGTAAACTGGAGAATTGTAACTACTTAGCAGGCTTAATGTGTTAAAAGCCCAAAACTTGTTAGGAATTATAATTATAAGCCTTCCTCACTCCTCTTCAGTTCCTTTCAGAGTTTTTCCAAAGCAAACAGGCAATATCTGTTGTGGATTCACCTGGTGAGGTCACTGGGTCCAGAGCATTCTTGTCCTCAGGAAACCTCACTTCCTTCCTTTACAAGCAAGAACTAGAAAGTATGCCTTCTGTTGTAACTGGGGTAGGTGGGAGGTACTCACTCAACAACATTGGAGACAACTTTCTACCAAAGCAGAAAAGATGGGTCAACACATCAGCAATGTGTTATATTCCTGTGTGAGCAATGTCTTCCTGTGTGAGCATCATCCTCCCTGGGGAAATGGGTTAGAGGTGGGGTCTTGGAGCCACTAACACCCATCCTGCCCATGATGGTAAGAAATGGAAGTCCACAAAGAGGTGGGACCTGAGCAGGGCCTATGAGGGGCTAATGGGCAATGACTTTGCCTCTCCTACCCACCTCCTTATGATTATGATTTTATAATAACCTTACTCTCATGACCTCGCCTCTCTGTAACTGTGAAGGTATTTATAGTCTCAGTATTTAGCCTGAGCTATGAGAAAGTTTTCTTACTATTATTCTTTATTTATTTTGCAATTCCCTGCAGATATTCTTCTAATAGTCTTTGGCCATTTGTTACACTTTCTCTCTATTCCTTGTGGATCATCACTATTTCTTTCTTATTTTTGTCACATGCTCTCTCCTTGAAATCTGATCTATCCTTCAAGTTCTGTCTCAGATGCCTTTGTGAAGCCAACCTGGATGAAGACATTTTCCTTCTCTGGAACACACATAACTTAGTTCCTGTGGCTTTTGTGATCATTAGCAAACTGGCAAGTACTTGCACCAGACTCAGCCTTTACACTATTCTTTGGGTCCCTTAAAGCAGGGATTGTCTTACACTTAGTCCTTCCCTTGGCACATGGTACTTGCTTGATAAGTATTCATGGAATTCCACTGGAAATTTCAACTTGGGAAGAAAGGACAGATAGACACCAAGAATGATACATTTTGGCAAAGTGGAGATCACTTTCTTTGAGAAATGCCTCCCGTGCAGACCTTTCATGCACTGACACCACACTGATATTGGAAATAAAAGCTTTGGCTAAAAACCAACTGCTCAGAAAACTCTTTTCACAAGCTGTGAAAGAAATCACTGCTGCCTCTCATCACCTGTAATAAGGAAACTCTGAATAACTCTTTCCTATGGGGATACCCACTGAGTCAAAAGTTCACACCTACTTAGGTAAGTAGTGGGTGTGATCAGGGAAGAAGTGATGAATGTTCCTTTGGCACCCAGCATCAGCTATGCATATTTTAGTGATACAACTTTCCATGTGTAGAGTCCTGGCTATTGCTCAAAGTGCTTTCATATGCACACCTAAGCAGGACCAGGCCAGGTTAGCTGTCTAGAAAAAAATAGACAAGGCAGGTTCAAAGGGCCCCTCCATTCCTGCACTGGAAAAAGACCCTTCTTAGGGTGGGAACGCGATGGGAAAGGAGAAATAGAACGTCCCTGTCTGACAGTGTTAGCATGCCCCCTACCAACCATAGTGCTTAGGGGGCAGAGAGTGGCCTGTAGAGTAGATTTCAAACTCATTGGCAGGTAAATAGGAATTAAAACTATGACCATGGGCAAGATCACCTGGGAGGGTGTGAGAAAGGAGGGTGGGCTGAGGATGGAGTCCCACCATATAGGTGGAGAACCAGACCTGAGAAGGCCAGGAAGCGAGGGCTGGAGAATTTAAGATGAGGAAATGAGTGGAAATCAAGGGAGTTGGGACTTCTGAGAGAGAATGTATGTGAGAGACAATCAGCCCTAACAAATGCAGCAGAGTGTCTGCTCTAAGGTAAGAACCCAAAATTACCCATTTGACTTGGAGAAGGCAACAGGATGGGCTGAATGAAACAAAGGTGATGGAGGACAGATTTCAATGATGCCAGACATGAATGAAGAATACAGTGTGGTGGACACAGAGGTATTTCGCCTACATCAGAATTTTTCAAGGACGGACTTGTTTCTCCTCTATAAGAGTATGGTCAGTAGTCACCAGCTGTCAGCTCCTTCAGGGTCCTCCCATTCTCTGGGCAGCTGGCACCAAGGCCTGCACTTTCAGCATAATTTGCTTTGCTCTGAGGAGCAGCCCTTGTTTCCTGCTCTCCCTGAACTTGCCAGGCTTGGCTGGTGCAGCTCAGGATAGCATCTCCTCCCCTGCCCTGATGCCTGGGGACTGGTACCTAAACAAGCACTTGCACCTCAAACTCAATTTTGGCTTCTGCTTCCAGAGATCCCAGCCTGTGACTAAGAGTACTGAAACAAGTCTTTTGAATAATTTATTAGCAAGGGGGAAAGAAGACAGCAAAAACAAAAATGAGGGCTGTTTTTTTCTCTTTGTTTAGGAGCAGGAAGAAGCCATTGCAGAGGGGTGCTTGAAGACGGTGGAGAGAGAAAGATTAACAGGGTGAAGTCTGGGGAGAAGATGGGGTGGGGTTGGAGGCCAGGAAGGGTGGCAGGTCTGGAGTAACAGACACACTGCCCATTCTCTCAGACAGAGGCTGAGGACACATTGCTGGGGTGAATCTACATGGTTTGGGTGGTGCCAGGTAAGTGAGGGACATGCCCAGTTACTTCACTCCCAGCAATGGGAGATGACTAGTTACTGCAGAGATGGGAGGAGGCCTGCCTGAGTTTAAGCTGGATAAGATGCTTTCTCCACAATGAAAGAGGACTGAGGGGAAGCAGGACAAGTTTTGGCACAGCTGTAAACAGAAGAGAAACCTTGGAAAAAACCCACTGAACGAGAGAATGGGATCAGGAAGGCAGCGGAAAAACCCACATCATCCTATGACGCTTTGTTGAGTCTATCCAGGAGGATATTTGGTACTAATTCTGGAATCTAATGGGTTTTCTATTTCTTCAAACTGTGCTATCCACATATTTGCTAAACACACGCCTCATGTAACACACAAGACGTGACACAAATATGAACAGGGCAGGATGGAGCAGAGAACCTCCTGGTGCCTTGAAATTCTGTCATTTAATTATCCCCTATTTCTCCCAACTATACCATTACCTACCCCACTTTTCTCCACATGCTGTGGGAGGATCCAATTTGAGGTGTCATGAAGTGCTGTCATCAGATGTGGTTCTCCTATCTGTCCATGATTCTGACGAGAGGATGTGAAATGGGCACAGCATTGAATGACCTGTACTTGCTGAGGCCCCATGGGTCCTGGGTGGTCACATTTACTTCCCCTAAAGGCTTGAAAAGCACCTTTTTGTTTCTCATTTGGGGATTTTTGCCTAAGGTCATTTTCAAGGCCACTGATTTGTAGTTCCCAAAATTCAGCTTTTCCCATGTTAGGAAGTCAGAGCTATAGTACCTTTGGCCTTTCGGCATCTCCTGCCTCTCCAGGGTCCCTCAAATGTTGTTGGCAGTGACTTAATGATGCTCTTAGTTTATGTGTTTGATGTCCTGGCGTATGACCCATTCAGACCAGGAGGTGTGAACACATTTAGGACAGGTGTTGGGTTCTGATTCCCGTTTACCAACGGTCTATGTGCCCTTTCCACTCAGTGCCACATTTCTTGCAGAGAAGCAGGGAGCACTGAAAGGCTTCTGCTGTCCCTCTAGCTCCCAGAAACATTAGACAGTTGACCATGAGCAAGGGACCATTCCTAACTCATCCTTTTTCCTTTTGTCATAATCAGCATCCCCTTATCAAGCCCAAATCTTTCCCTATAGAAATCCAGGCACCATTGGGTTCAATGTCGTGGTCCTCTACATGTACTGAGTGATATAGTCTAATGGGAAAATGGGAGAAAAGGACACATTCACACTTTCTGCAGCTGCAAGGGCCCTGCTAAATTATTTGGCCACCAGATAGCACAACTGAGTACATTTGTTTTTGTTGATGATGTTGTTGTTTGTTTGTAAAGGAAGGCTGCCACCCTGGCTGATGTGGCTCAGCTGGTAGTTGGTTGGAAGGTCCTCGTATAAATGGAAAGGTCACAGGTTCAATCCCAGGTCAGGGCACAAGCATAGGTTATGGGTTTGATCCTTGGTAGGGGCATGTAGAAGAGGCAACTGACTGATCAATGTTTCTCTCTAACATTGATGTTTCTCTCCCTCTTTTTCTCCCTCACTTCCCCTCTCTCTAAAATCAATAAGCATGTTCTTGGGTGAAGATTAAAAAATATTTAAAAAAATGAAGGCTGCCATTAATTCAGCATTAGATAATTAATGCTGAAAATACCCATAAGAAAGCATATTCCAACTGTTCTAAGTGACAGTTGACATTTTGATATGGTTTTCTCACCACCAAGGTACAGACAAATCCCTTTCTTAACCTTAATATTCCAAAGATGGGCCTTCTGACCCAGTTTAGTCGTGATTTTTCTTCCCTGCCTGTGTATATAGAAAGTCTCCTGGGAGTAAGAATTAGAAGTAGGCTTGTCTTTACCTGTACCTCGCATGTCCCTCCCTTTGCTGTAAACTTTACGCTATATTGCCATTGAGCCTATAGTGGATAGGAGAGGTCAATGAGGAATTGTTGTTAATATTAACATCATTGCACCAAAATGTGTATCCCATTTTGTGAAGAGAAGTGTTGACTGTCCTGTGGGGGTGTAAGGACAAGTAGAATCGATCCCTGAGGATTAGTCTGTTTCCTAAGGTTACACTGAGCATGGAGTGGGTGCTTGTGGGCTGTGTCCAGGGTAGGGAGGTCTGCATGTTTGCCTGGGTCTCTGAGGCTGAGGATGTGGAACAGGAGGCATGACAGCAGTTATGGCAAGAGGGGGCCCAAGAAAAGGAAGGATAGTCAATTCTTGTGTTATATTTCTTCTACACATTTTAAGGAACTTTTTCTAACATTTATCTTGAATAGATTCATTATTCCAATATAGTCCTGGCATTGTGTGGGGTTGGGAATAAATAGTGAATGAGACAGAGTTCCAGCTTTCAAGGAACTTTCTAATTTTGGTTTTTAGTCCCATGGGCACAAGATGAAAATCCTAGAAGAGGCCTTTGACTGAGGCCCCAGGGAACACCCAGTGCTCAGATGTGTGGACGAGGATCAGCTCCCAGTGAAAGTGAACATTCCTGAAAACATTGTTGATTGTGAGAAATAAATAAACATGGCAAACATAACAGCATCCTGGCCCATTTCTTATACAAAGGAAGACAGGAGAGTTTGCTGATGAAAAAAGAATGCAGCCTTATGAGGACCATGCAGCAGGAATGTCTGTTGCTCCCTGGTGATTGCCAGAATCTTGACAACCTGCAGGAACGGCTGGTGTAAAATGATGCAGTACAGACTCACCTGTAACAAGCCAGAGATTTCAGCCACATGGACAAGGCATCTCAGAGGGCAGCACTAGGGTGGACCGCGCAGGATCAAGACTGCTGTCAGGAAAAATAGCCAGAGAACTGTTGAAACTCTCTCAGTGAGAGTTAATGAATGTCGGAATGAAGACAATGACAGGTAGACACCGGTGGGAGGGACTGCAGGGCCGCAAGTCCGAGATACAAATCAACAAGCATCATCTTCAGTGGATTGACAGAGGTCTGTTCTCCCTTCACGGGTTGTCTTGTGTTGTCGTACAACAAGGCAGAAGAATAAGCCAAGGCTTCCAGCCGGGTTCCACCCGCTTCTACAGGGCACATTGGAACCCAAGGGCCTTTCCACAGCCCACAGCCAGAGCACCAGAATCCAGGCTGGACCCACCCACTCGGTCCAGGACAGTGCACGAGCTCCTCTTCCTGTCGTTGTCTGCACACACGTTCTGCTGGACCACACTCTACGTGACTGCAATACACTGCATATTCCCCCTGATAATTGGAAAGGCTCTGAACATTTGGTTGAAGAACTGTATGCAAGCAAACACCAAAGGCCCACTGGTGGTAACAAACCAGAAGTACTACGCAGAAATCTCCTTGAAACTGGAGTAGATGAGGCCTTCCAAGGCTGCTCTCCAGAAAGGGGAAGGGAATGGACAATTCCTGTTTAAATTTTTTTCAAAGATTTTTTGAGAGAGGGCAAAGGAGGGAAAAAGAGAGGGAGAGAAACATTGATGTGAGAGGGAAACATTGATTAGTTGCCTCTAGCATGCCCCTAATTGGGGACTGGGCCTGCAACCTACGCACCCAACCTATGACCTGTTGTTTGCAGGATGACACTCAGCCCACTGGGTCACACCAGTCAAGCAGGACAATTTACCACTCAAAGCTTTGTAAAACTGATCATTCTTTATGAATTTATTTTAATAAAAAGAAAATTTTAAATATAAAAACAAAATCTTCAAATTTAAAACAGTGGTAAAATGCACATAACATAAAATATAGCACATAAATAATTTTTTAAAAAATATTTTATTTATTTATTTGTTTTTAGAGAGAGGGGAAGGGAGGGGGAAGGAGAGGGAGAGAAACATCAATGTGTGGTTCCCTCTCATGTGCTCCCTGCTAGGGACCTGGCTCGAAACCCAGGCATGTGCCCTGACTGGGAATCGAACTGGTGACCCTTTGGTTTGCAGGCCCATGCTCAATCCACTGAGCTACACCAGCCAGGGCTTGTTTTTAACTCTATAGTTCAGTAATATCAAGTATGGTCACTTGGTGGGCAACTGTCTCCAGAACTTTTCATCTTGTAGCATTGAAAATCTGTCCCCATTGAACAACAGCTCCCTTCCCCTTTCTCTGGACCCTGGCAATCACCATTATACTTCCTGTCTCTGTGAATTTGGCTACTTTATATAAGTGGAATCTTACAATATTTCTCTTTCTGTGACTGGCTTATTTCACTCAGCATAATATCCATAAGGTTCATCCATGTCGTAGCAGGTATTAGAATTTCCTTCCTTTTTAAGGCTGGATAATATTCCATTGCATGTACATGACATATTTTGTTTATCCATTTAATTGTCAGTGGTCACTTGGGTTGCTTTTCCCATTTACCTACTGTGAAAAATGCTGTCATAAACATAGGTACTGCAAATCTCTCTTCAGGACTATGGTTTCAACTACTTTGAGTGTATACCAGAACTAGGTATATATGTTGGGGCACATGGCAATTTTATTTTTAATTTCTTGAAGACCCTCCACACTGTTTTTCACAGTGACTTCACCATTTTACAATCCCACCCACAGTGCTTAAGGTTTACAATTTCTCCACATCCTCATCAGCACTTGTTATTTTCTGTTTTGATAATAGAGACCCTAGTGCAGGGATGTCAAACTCATTTTCATCAGGGGCCACATCAGCCTCGCGGTTGCCTTCAAAGGGCTGAATGTAATTTAGGACTGTATAAATGTAACCACTCCTTAACAGTTAAGTGAGAGCTCGGTGCTGCCACTGGGTAGAAACGAGGTGCTGGGCCAGACAGAACAAGGTGGAGGCTGGATTCAGCCCACGGGCCTCGTGTTTGCCACCTGTGCCCTAATGAGTGTAAGTCCTAAATTCCCTAATCACAGTATTTGCATCCAAGGAGACTTTTAGGAGCATGACTTCCCCCATGGTTAGACAACAAATACTCTATTGTTGTTTTAACAGTCTTTACCCACTATAAATGTAAAAAGAAAATTTATTTCAATTTTCCTTCATTATTGACAATATTGACAACTAATTGACAATTTTCATTGTAATTGTCAATTAGTTATGGTTTCTCTGTTGTGAATTATTGTGCCTGAATATCAATATAAAATAGAAATATCTATTGAGTGCTTTCTCTGTGCTAGTTACTGCTCTAAGAGCTGTACATGCACTAACTCAGTCAATTCTGACTCACCGCGAGGTAGGTGCAGGTTGTCGCCTCATTTTATGGAGAAAGTGGAGAGGAGAAGCATGGAGAGGTCAGTAACTTGCTCAAGGTCATGCCAGGGAAGTCCAGATTCAGAGCAAAATGTCCAATATTTTCCTAATTTATTTATTTGCTTTTTACTTTTTTTCTAGTAACTATAAAAATATTTTTTAGATGTAGTTAAATCTATTAGTATGCTCCTTTCCTCTCATTAGACCATTGTCTTCTTTCAGGCAGCTTAGAACATCTTTCTCCTTTCAAAGATTAGAAAATATTCAGGGGGGTAGAAGGAGGGGAGGGAGGTGGGGATGGCTGGGGTGGGGGGAGTGGTGGGGTATAAACGCAGACAACTGTACTTGAACAACAATAAAGTAATTAAATAAAAAAAGAACAACAACAAAAAATTATATATACAAATAAAGAAAGATCTCTAAAACCAAAACAAAAAAAAATTCAGATTTGGGGGGGTGAGATGGGTACATTATATGTTACATATAGTTTATGTATTTTTCAAAATATCAATCATTTCTCCAAAACCAGTTATTGAATTATATTTTGTCATGTTGTTTTGTGATGGCAACTTTCTGTTGGTTTTTATTTTATAGGCACTTGTTTTTTCATGAACAGTATATGTTTAATCATCTCTTTGAGAGTATTGATGTATCTGTTCTATTCTTTTTTAAATTTTTTATTTTTAAGTATTTTTTATTGATTATGCTATTACAGTTTTCCCAATCCCCCCTCCACCCTGTCCCCCCACCTTCCAGCATTCCCCCCACCCTAGTTCATGTTCATGGGTTGTGCATATAAGATCTTTGAGTCTTCTGTTTCCTATACCATTTTTTATCTCTCCCTATTTTATGCCTATTAATTGTGCTTCTTGTTCGCTGTACCTTTTCCCCGCTATTCCTCCCTTCCCCCTCCCCACTAAAATCCCTCTATGTGATGTCCATTTCTCTGATTCTGTTCCTGTTCTGGTTGTTTAGTTTTTGTTGTTGTTGTTTTTCTTTTCTTTTAGGTTCACCTGTTGATAGTTGTGAGTTTGTTGTCATTTTTCTGTTCATATTTTTCATCTTCTTTTTCTTAGATAAGTCCCTTTAACATTTCATATAATAATGGCTTGGTGATGATGAACTCCTTTAACTTGACCTTATCTGGGAAGCACTTTATCTGCCCTCCCATTCTAAATGAAAGCTTTGCTGGATAGAGCGATCTTGGATGTAGGTCCTTGCCTTTCATGACTTGGAATACTTCTTGCCAGCCCCTTCTTGCCTGCAAGGTTTCTTTTGAGAAATCAGCTGATAGTCTTATGGGAACTCCTTTGTAGGTAACCTTTTCTCTGGCTTCTTTTAGGATTCTGTCCTTATATTTAATCTTGGGTAACTTAATGATGATGTGCCTTGGTGTGTTCCTCTTTGGGTCCAACTTCTTTGGGACTCTCTGGGCTTCCTGGAAGTTTATTTCCTTTGCCAGATTGGGGAAGTTTTTCTTCATTGTTTTTTAAAATAAGTTTTCAATTTCTTGTTGTTGTTCTCCTACTGGCACCCCTATAATTTGGATATTGGAACGTTTCAAGTTGTCCTAGAGTTTCCTAGGTTTCTCTTCATTTTTTTGAATTCTTGTTTCTTCCTTTTCTTCTGCATGGATGTTATTTCTTTCTTTTGTTCCAGATCATTGCTTTGAGTCCTGGTTTCCTTCCTGTCACTGTTGGTTCCCTGAATATTTTGCTTTATTTAATTTTGAATATCCTTCATTTATTTTTTCATTTTTTGACCAAGCTCAATCAGATCTGTGAGCATTTTGATTATCAGGGCTTTAAATTCTTCATCAGATAAGTTGGCCATCTCTTTGCTTAGTTCTCTTTCTGAGGTTTTGCTCTGTTCTTTCTTTTGGGCCATATTTCTTTGTCTTGGTGCAGCTGATAGGTGCAAGGTGGTGGGGCCTTCAGTATTCACCTGGGCAGGTCAAACCTCCTTGCTGTGCTGCTGCGCTGCCTGTGGGGGAGGGGCCACAGAGGGAACAATGCAGCTTGCCTGCTTGCCTCTAGCCCACTTTTCAACAAACTCTCCTATGAGACTGGGAGTTTCTCCCACAGCGGCAACCCCAGCTGTAGCCCACAGTCAGCTCTGAGTCTCAGTTTTCCCCTTTAGCCCCTCCCTTGCAGCCTGCTGAGCTCGGCAGCCAGCCCTGCCCCCAAGGCTGCTGCATCCAGGAGGTTTTTCTGAGTTGGCCTAAGCGGTTCGCTGCCTTCGCAGTCTGGTTGTTCTGGTTGATTTTTTCTTTAATTTCTTGGTTGTCAGAATTCCATGCAGTTTGATTTTGTGGTGCTTTTGGTTGTTTATTGATTTTAGATTGGTTGTTATCCTCCTTTTGGTTGTGAGAGGAAGCCAAGGGTTTCTACCTATGACTCCATCTTGGCTGGAACCCCTGTTTGTTCTATTCTTCTGCTTTATATAGCATGATTTCCTACAGTGTTGATGCTGGCTGCTTTTCTGGGTTAGTTTTTGTGTATTTTGACATCTTAGACTTGAGGTTCATGTCCAAGTTTTCTCTCTCTCCCTCTCTGGTCCCTCAAATTGTCCAGCCTGGTGCCTGAGCAGCCATGCTCTCAGGACCCTGTCCAGAGTGAGGTTTCATGTGGCAGTCAGGCTCCTGACCTGGCCTGACCCAGGGGCTGACTCAACTCCAGTCCTGGCACAGGTGAGTCCACGTGCAGATCTGCTTCAGTATCCACAGGACTCCCTTGGCCACAGTTTCAGGCAAAGTCAATAGCAACTTATTTCTTTTCTTTTATTTTTTATCTTCGCCAAAGGACATTTTTCCCCCATTTTTTAGAGAGAGGGGGAGGGACAGAGAGAAGCATCGATTGGCTGTCTCCCGTAGGCGCTGGGAGGAATAGAAATGGAACCCGCAATCCAGGCATGTGCCCTGGCAGGGCATCAAACCCGCAATCTTTACATCACAGGATGATGCTCCAACTGAGACACACTGGCTGGGGCTTCCAGTCTATTATTTTCTTGAAGAGTGGAAAGGTGGGGGCAGGTCAATCTCAGCTCCTAGATTTGTGAGCAGTGAGCATGACTCTGGTCCCCTCCTCAAGCAGGTAATTTAATTATTTCTCATCACTGGACGGGCTGAATTCCCAGCAGCCCTCGACTGCATCCAGAGTCAGAGCCCAACAGGTCACAGCCCCAGTCCGCTTCATCCTTTGCATTTATGTTCCATTTTGGGGAATATCCGTGGAGATATTCTCCCCTTGCTGAACATAAACTTTTTATTTTCTCTGCTGTTTTATCCTTCATTGCTCTACATTGGAAGCCTCTGGGCTATAAATTCTGCTTCACTCATGTGTCTTTTTGTATAAGCATTAATTGTAGCTTTATACTACCTGGTAGAGAACTACTCTAACAACTTTCTCCAATCGTATTCTGAGAGGTCTTTTTCCTCAGGGCTGGATCAGGCCAGAGGCTCTACAGCAGTTACCTGAGATGAGGATGGAGGAAGCGGTGTCCCCAGCCATCTGCGGACATTTGAGAGAAGCTCTGTGGTGGCAGGTCCAGGACAGGAGGATGTTTTTTGCCTGGAAGTTTCCTGCTAACATTTCATCAAGGATCTCAACCCAGGCTAGATCCAGCACCAGGGAGTATATGAGAGGAAACGGTTGAAACCTTGACATGGTCCCTAGATGGGCAGCCAGAGGTTTCATATATACCATGGGGTCCCCCCAGAAAATGATGTGTGGATGACAGCCAAGGGGCATCTGGGTCATTCCGTAGCCATGTCCTTAGGACTGAGTGAATACATTGGCCCATTTTCTAAGTCCACCCTGGCATGGATTAGCAGGGGATTTCCAGTTGCTTATAGCCAGAGGCAGGGTACATGAACTGCCCCAGTGGGTCCCCCTTTCCTGCTGCATGGCAAGGTGACCTAAATTGGAGAGTGCATACAAAATAGTGCATCCTTTGCAAACTGAACTTGGCCTCCTGCTCAAGGGCCCTTGTGGCTAAGAATTCCAGGGCAGTGAGAAGCAGCCTCTGCCCCACTCAGGGGCTTGGGTTCCCCTCACCATGAGAATGGCCTGTGCTGAGGCCCCAGTGCTCACAGGCAGGTATGGGCCAGCAGCTTCTGTAGAGCCATACACATTGTCTCCTTGGCACCTGTGCAAGCCTGCCCCAGAAGGCAGTCCTTCCTGAAACTGGGTGTCATCTCAGAGCAGAGAATGCCAAGAGTCACAACTTGACCCTCAGCAAGTGGAAGCCTTCCAGTCCTGGCTGGATGGCAGATTGCTTTGCTTGGGCTTTGGCCTGAGCCAATGTTTGAAGTCCATAAAACTCTGAAAATCTCACCAGGGGGAGCCCTATTCACATCTTGGGTGAGTGGCTCCTAAATTGCAAATGCTAGGCCTTGAGAGAAAAGCAAGAATTCAGGCATAAGCCAAGGATTTAGGAGAAGTGGAGACTTGAGCAACCTTCCCACCCCAGTAGAAAGAGACTTCCTTAGACTGTATGGTATAGTGGGCGTGGCGAGGCTGCGGACTCCACTGGTCCCAGAGGAAAGGCCTAAGAGCTAAGCACTGGAGGTGGCAGAAAGCGCAGAAACACTCCTGAGATCAGATGGAGACTTCTGTCTGGCTTCCTTTTAAAAAATTGAATGTATTTGATGTATAAATTTAAGATGTAGAAGGTGTTACTTTGATATATTTATATATTGTAATATGATTGCCACAATAGTAACATTTGTCACATTATATAATTTTAATACAATACTGTTGTTTATGTTCATTATACTTTGCATTAGATCTCTATGGTTTATTTACTAATTGTTGTAAGTTTGCACCTTTATTTATTTTTAAATTTAAGTGTAGTTGTTATACAATATTATATTAGTTGTATTAGTTTCACAATGTATTATTTTGACATTTTTATAAATTGGCATCTCCCGTCCCCTGGTAACCATCATTTTACTTTCAATTTTTTATGGGTTTAACTTTTTAGATTCCACACATTAGTGATGTCACACAGCACTTGTCTTTTTCTGTCTGACTTACCTCACTCAGCATAATGTGCTTCAAGGTCAGTCGGTGCTGTTGTAAATGGTGGAGTCCATCGTCTGTATGTACCAATCTTACCAATCCATTTACCCACCAATGGACGCTTAGATCGTTTCCATGTATTGGTTATTGTGACTAATGCTGCAGTAAATTTGGGGGTGCCTATCTTTTTTGACATACTGATTTCATTTCCTTCGGACAAATACCCGCAAGTGGAATTGCTGGGTCATAAGGTAGTTCTATTTTTTAATTTCTTGAGGAATCTCCTTTTGCTTTCCACAGTGTCCACACTAGTTTACTTCTTTGAGCCCTGACAACCTGAAAACCCCAAAGGAAGCACGAATGGTGCTGCCAGGCTGACCAGGCCTCAGCTGGCCTCCACAGTGCCCTGAGCCTCAGTGGGCAGGAGGAGCATTGCTGCTCTCCACACCTCAACCCACCTGGGACACACTAGAGCCTAAGCTGGAAACTGCCCAAATGCCTTCCATACGAGAATAGGAAGAAACACTGTCAGAGTCCTGCAGTGGGATCCTCAGCCAGGAGGATTTGCAGACATGAGTGGCAGAAGCCAGATGCAAAAGGCCCCATATTGTGTGATTCCATTCGTATGAAGCTCAAGTCCAGGCTCAGCTGGAGAAGTCAGGAGACCGCTGACCCTTGGGGAAAACAGTGACTAAAAGAGTGCATGAGGCAGGCCCCTGGCATCCTGGGAATGCTCTATTTCTTCATCCAGGAGCTGGTTGCATGGATGGACTCAGTGTATGAAAGTTCATCGCTCTGTATACTTAAAATTTGTGAGCTTTTCTATATGCATATTGTATTATAGAAAATACTTAAAAATTATCTGTGTGAAAAATGAAGCTGCAGTATGGAGTGAGTTGGTAGAGGTGGTCTGTCGTCTTCTCTGCCCTGATGCCCTGTGCCTCTTCACCGAATCTTTGCTTTCATCTCCAGAGACAAAGAGCAGGGGACAGAATTTAAATTGTCAGGGACTTTCTGCTCTTGCATTCCTGACATCTTCCTTGAATTTATCTTCTTTTTGATCACCTTTCTAATGGCTTTCTGAATTGAACTCCTGTATTTTCAGCTCTTACAAAAACTGAAATAGATTAGATGGGCTAGTATTATTGAAAGCCTTCAATTAGTTTTCTCCTTCATAAAATCCTAACTGGACTTTTGAGAGTCAGCATCAGCATTTGTAAGTCAGCAGAAGGGGCTATGGTTGACTCACACCAACCAGGCAGACACTGTTGGTCAAGTCTGAGGTCTTCCTTTCCCGCAGCAACCACATTTCCCACGTGCTCCTGCTCAGGCAGGCCTCAACCCACTGGGAATCACCTGGAGGAAGGGGACTATGCTCTACACCAAGTGTGCCAAAGTCGTTTTCACCAGGGGCCACATCAGTCTTGTAGTTGCCTTCAAAGGACTGAATGTAATTTTAGGACTGTATAAATGTAATTACTCCTTAATAGCTAAGCAGAAGCTTGGTGCTGTCACTGGATAGAAACAAGGTGGAGGGCTGGATTCGGCCCGTGGGCCTTGTGTTGGCCACCTATGCTCTACACTGAGGGGGATTAAAGGTGCTACTTCTCTCATTGAGTAGTGAGGTCCCCTTGAATCTGGGTGTGTTCTGTGACTTTTTTTATAAAGAATTTATTTATTTTTAGAGGTGGGGGAGGGGGGAGAAAGAGAGGGAGAGAAACATAGATGTGAGAGAGAAACATGGATCGAATGCCTCTCACCACCAATACTCTCATTCCCTACCAGAGTGAGTTGGCAATCCAGGTATGTGCCCTGACTGGGAATTGACCCAGCAACCTTTCACTTTGCAGGACAATATCCAACCAACTGAATCAGGGCAGTTTTGTGGCTTTTTGATCCACAAAAATCAGTACCAGTGATGCTGAACTGGTTTCCAGGCCAAGGCCACATTCACTTTCTGTTTGTTGGAGCACTCTCTGGGAGCCGTGAGTTACCAAGCATGAAGTCAAGTTCCCCAGGACTGCATAGCTCAGCAGCCATGGCAGCACTCTGGTAAACTGCCAGCTGTCCCCAAGGAAGAGAAATAGGAGGGGGGAGGTCTTAGATACTCTAGAGCAGACTATCTCCCCGCTCATGCTGCCAAATGACCTTGGTCAAGAGAATTGCTGAACTGACAGAAAATCCTGAGATATGAGGCAGTGGTTGTGTTTTAAGCCACAGGTTCGAAGTAGTTGTACTCAGTGCTAGGTCACAATCAGTTGACTCTACCTTGACTAGAGCTCTGATGCCCATAATGAGCAGCATCTTCATACTGTAAGAATCCAGCTCCCTAACTCACTCACCTGTGTCACATTTGGCTACTGTATTTACATTAGAATCCCTCTAAACTGCCAGGTTTGTGGCAGTCATTTATTGTGAAATTACTTTTTGTTTTATTCTTGTTGCTATAGGTATATTCTCCTCACTAAAAAACTTATGAAGCTTTTTGTTCTCAATTCTTTTTTGAGTACAGAGAGGGTGAGCATTGGCATTTGGATTATGTGCAAACAGCTAGGTTGAGAGACAGAAGAGGGCTGTGGTATGCACTGAACAGAGGCTGACATTCTTTGAGATCTGGAAATTTCATTCCTTCCCCCCATGAATGGTAGAGACCTAGGCTGGACATGGTTTCTCCTAGCTGGAGGCACATAGGCCAAGGTCCCCCAAAGAGTCTCTGCTGTCAGTGACATGGACACTGAGACAGGAAGTGCTAGGCTTGACCTAGAGGACTGCAGGTTTCAACAGAAGCTTCTGAAAGCAAAGGGAGCAGTAGAAATTATGTTAGCTGCTATGGACTGATTGTTCGTGTCCGCCCAAATTCACATGTTGAAGCCCTAATTTCCAGTGTGATGGGATTTGGAGGTGAGGCCATTGGAAGATAATTATGTTTAGATGAGGTCACAGGGGAGCCCCCATAATGGAATTAGTACCCTTAAAAATAGAGAAAGAGAACAAAGCCCCTTTCTGCCATGGGAGGACACAGTGAGAAGATGGCTATGTGCAAACCAGGAAAGGAGCTCTCAGTAGGCACTGAAGCAGCACCTTGATCTTGGAATTCTCAGCCTCCAGAATGGCCACAAAGAAATGCCTGTTGTTTAGCTATCCAGTCTGGTATTCTGTTCTACAGCCTGAGCTCATGAGACAGTTACCAGTGGTTGCTAGGATAGCTTGCTGTTTTATAGACCCTGGGTCAGCTCCTGATATTTCATGATCATTGCATGGAGGGAGGAGGGAGCTCCACTAATGGCTAGGGTTGAATTTCTTCCTGGTTCCACAGGTTAGGGCACAGAATAGATTCTATTTGATTGAGAAAAAAATAAGGAATGTTAAATTTCATGTACATTTTGTAACCAAAAATGATAAACATGACATGCTTCTTAAGTCATACAGAACATTTTATGGCTTTCTCTTTTTTGTGTTTTGTGTTCTTGTGTCAACAGAATTCTGGGCATTTTCCTTGGCAGGATTTGTCTGAAATGTCTTCAGAGTTTGGATGTTTTTTTTTCCAAAAAATAAAGGCAAGAATACAGAGGAAGGGATGGCTCAGAAAAATAAAACCCAACTGTTTTTGATACCTGTTCTTTATTTCTTGTTTCCTGAATATCTGTTCTCTGTATTTCTTTGATTTTAATAAATAATGTAGATTTAATTCTAATATTTTTAGTAGGAATTACAGTTATGTAGTTTAAAATAAAAATGAAATAACAGGTACATGAGAAATATCACTCCCACCCCATACCCACTCTGTTTTCCCTCATTTTGCTCATGTAAGCAACCATTGTTATATAATAGCACTTTATTTATCTTCCAGTTTCTTCATGCAAATGTACTTTTATTTCTTCCTTTCTTACATAAGAAAGCATATTATATATATTCTATACTTCCTTTTTAAACTTTAACTGAATATTCTTGATATCCTTACGTGTCAGCACATGTGGTCTTCCTTCTGCTTCTGTTCTCTTTGATGGCTGGGTAGTATTCCAGTGGTAGATGCACTGAGTCATACCTTCAGTCAGTCCACTATTGCTGGACACTTGGGCTCTTTCTGATTAATTCTTGGTACAAGTAATGCCACCGTGCAAAACCATATACCTAAGCCAGTGTTTGTGTGTAAAAGCAAATCTATAGAATGGATTTCCAGAACAGGATTTATGGGTGGAAGGGTAAGTGTATTTCTAATTTTGGCAGATATTGCAGGTTCTGCTTCACAGGATTGTACCACTTTTGCTGCTGCCACAATATGTCAGACAGTCTGTTTCTTTCCAGCCTTGCTCACACACTGTGATGTCAAACTTAAAAATTTCAGCCAAACAATAAGATTTATACAAGTTGAATATGGATCCAAGGCTTCCTGCATTTCTCTATATATTGTCAGACTTTTCTTTCAGGTGTGACACCTTTCCTAGCTCCACATTTTCCTCAGAGAGGCTGAATGGCTTTGTATTTCCTTCACTGTCATCAGTTATGAAAGATTTCTTCTGGGGCCACTGGGTTTAGTAACTGTGGTCCAGGTTGGACCATTGCAACAAAATCAACAGCTAAAGATGACTTGTGATTTAGTTGGAACTGGTCTGAGGTTAAAAATAAGTTATTTTGTTACATCTTGTATAATTATTATTTTAATTTATATATCTTTTACAAATATTTCTTTATATTTATTTAATAGAACAAATAAAAATTAAAAGAATTATTTTGTCCACAGAAAGTCTAAGCTTTTGTAAATAGAAGTTGAAATATTAAAAGATATAGAAAAGCCCCATCATAACCATGTCTTTGGCAGTCCCTCCCAGCAGGCTCTCTGTCAGTGTTTAGAATACAAACTGATAGGGGAACTCAAAGGTCAAATATTTTAGTTGTTGTTATAGTTGATAGGTTTAAGAGATTAATGTGTGTGCAAAGCTGTTATTCCAGGAACCAGAAGACTAGACCTATGTGGCTCCAGAAGGTTGACAAGAAATTCAACTTTTGTCAAAAAACTATGGTACATTTACACAATGGAATTCTATGCAGCAGAAAGAAAGAAGGAGCTCCTACCCTTTGCAACATCATGGATGCAACTGGAAAGCATTGTGTTAAGCGAAATAAGCCAGGTGGTGAAAGACAAATACCATATGATCTCACTTTTAACAGGAACCTAAACAACAAAACAAAGAAACAAGCAAAATATAACCAAAGACACTGAAATAGAGAACAGGCTGACAGAGGGGAGAGGAGAGGGAATTTCAGGGGAATTTCAGGGAAAAAGGGGAAGGGTTTACAGGAACAAGTATAAAGGACACATGGATAAAAAACTAGGGCAGGTGGAAATGGGAGGGAGGAGGGGAGGGTTGGGTGGGTGGGCTGGGATGGGAGTAAAAGACAGAAAATTCTACTGCATCAACAATTAAAATTAAAAAAAGAAAGAAAGAAAGAAATTCAACCTTTGTACCCCAGGGGGCCTGCAAGTATCAAGGTGGTATCTGAGCCATTGTGTTCCAGAGTGGGAATATCTGTGATGCAGATAGAGAATTGTTGATCAACAGATAAAGAAATCCTAAGAAAATCGCTGCCAGACTACAACTCTTATCTGATTAACCTTTTCCCGAACACCTTACCTACACTTTTCTCCTTTTTATAAAAAGGTTTGCTTGAGATGAGATGTTAAGATAGCCTTTAGGATACGTAACCTGCTATCTTCTATATGTATTTGCCAGAAACTGAATAAAGCACCTGTAAAGATTCAATCCTTGTCTCTACTTATTGGTTCTGGTAGTGATAGTATGAATACTGACATACCTGGTTTCATTTTCTGGTGACCTAGATTGGACACCTTTGGGACTGTCCAGTAACCTTGGGTACTTGGCAAGGAGACTGGTTGGATGCCTGGACTGGGGGAGGGGGTCGGGGTACAGATTTGGAGACTCCCCAGCAGCTTCCAAGTGATTTCACTTAGGGACTCTCCTCCCATTCTCAGCACTTCCCATCGCCTTTGCTTTCAATTGAATTGCTGTGCTTTCTGGTTCAAGATTACAGTCTCAGGTTACAACTTAGAACAGTTATCAGGAATTAAAGTGCCTTCTGGTTTGAGTGACATTGTAATAGGGTGCAGCCAGGAGGCTCCAAAAGAAGGATTTGTAATGGGGTCCAGAACTCAGGTTGTCCAGGAAATATTAAAAATATGGGATGTAAGACTTCCAGCCAAGATGGAGGTGTAGGTTGACACACTGTGCCTCCTCACACAACCAAAATAAAGGCAACAAAAATTTAGAAACAACAACAAAAAACAACCAGAGGTGACAGAAAATTGAATTGTGTGGAAGTCTGACAACCAAGGAGTTAAAATAGACACATTCATCCAGACCGGTGGGAGGGGTGGAGTCAGGCAACCAGGAAGAGAGGAGTTGTGAGAAAAAAAACAACAAATGGTGGCTGGCAACCCTGGGCATGCAGGCAACAGCAGGCAGATGCAGCAAGGTGGTGGACTGTGGAGGGGCCGGTTGCGCAGGGCGACTGGTGGACTGGGTGGTCCACATTTGTGTGCAGAAAAACCAGGTGAAACTGGGGAGTAAGATGGACCATGCAACCCGGGGCTCCAGCATGGGAAAATAAAGCCTCAAAACACTGACTGAAAACACCTGTGGGGGTTGAGATGCCAGGAGAGACCCCCACAGAAGAGTTCGTTGGAGAGACCCACGGCATCCTAGAATGTACACAAGCCCACCCACATGGGAATCAGCACCAGAGGGGCCCAATTTGCTTGGGGGAAGCAGGGGAAGTGACTGAAATCTGGCAGAGAGCAGAGCAAGCGCCTTTGTTCCCTCTCAGACCCCTGCCCCACACACAGTGTCACAACTCAGGAACTGGGTTGACCCGCCCTGGTGAACACTTAAGGCTCTGACCCTCACTACATAACAGGTGTGACAAGACAAAAAAAAAAAAATGGCTCAAACAGAAGAACAGATCAAAGCTCCAGAAAAAATACAACTAAGTGACCAAGAGATAGCCAACCTATCAGATACACAGTTCAAAGCACTGGTGATCCAGATGCTCACAGAATTGGTTGAATTTGGTTGCAAATTAGATGAAAAAATGAAGGCCACACTAGGTTGAATAAAGAAAAATGTACAGGGAACCAGTAGTGATGGGAAGGAAACTGAGACTCAAATCAATGGAGTGGACCAGAAGGAAGAAAGAAACAACCAAACAGAAAAGAATGAAGAAATAAGAATTCAAAAAAATGAGGACACACTTAGGAGCCTCGAGGACATCTTTAAATGTTCCAACATCCAAATTATAGGAGTACCAGAAAGGACAGAGGAAGAGGAAGAGCAATAGGTGGAAAAGTTATTTGAACAAATAATAAAGGAGAACTTCCCCATTCTGGCAAAAGAAATCGACTTCTGGGAAGTCCAGGAAGCTCAGAGAGTCCCAAAGATGTTGGACCCAAGGAAGCACACACCTAGGCACATCATAACTACATTACCCAAGATTAAAATGAAGGAGAGAATACTAGAAGCAGCAAGAGATAAGGAGACAGTAACCTACAAAGGAGTTCCCATCAGACTGGCAGCTGATTTCTCAAAAGAAACCTTGCAGGCAAGAAAGGGCTGGAAAGAAGTATTCCAAGTCATGAAAGGCAAGGACCTACATCCAAGATGACTCTGTCCAGTAAAGCTATCATTTAGAATGGAAGGGCAGATAAAGTGCTTCTCTAGTAAGGTCAGGTTAAAGGAGTTCATCATCACCAAACCCTTATTATGTGAAATAATAAAGGAACTTATCTAAGAAGATAAAAAATATAAACAGTAAAATGACAACAAACTCACAACTATCAACAACTGAACCTAAGAAAGAAAAGAAAAAACAGAAACAAAAACAAACTAGCCAACACGTAGAACAGGAACAGAACCACAGAAATGGAGATCACATGGAAGGTTATCAGTTCCCCAGGGGATGGGGAAAAAGGTACAGGGAATAAGAAACATAAATGGTAGGTACAAAATTGACAGGGGGAGGTTAAGAATAGTATATGAAATGGAGAAGCCAAAGAACTTATATGTATGACCCATGGCCATGAAATAAGGTGAGGGAATGTGGCTGGGAAAAGGTGTGCAGGGTGGAGGGGAATAAATGTGTGTATGGGGAACAATTGGACAATTGTAATAGCATAATCAATAAAATATATTAAATAAATAAATAAATAAATAAATAATAAACCTCCCCCAGAATTTTGAGGAGACCTTGAACCAGGACTTAAAAAATCTAAAACCAGAAGGAAGAACTCTGTTACAAAATGTATCATTTACATTTTGTATCATTAACTGTATCATTTAACTAACACTATAGCTACTTTGAATCATTTGGCATCTTGTGGCTATAAAGTATCAGCACAGAAGGCCCAGATTTACCAACAAGCAGTAAGGTCTTAGGTTGCTGCTTGATCTTAGCAAAAGGAGTCTTACTGGACTTGTCAAGGAAACTACATTACACTGTCCAGGGGTGGACAGCCGCCTGCTTGAAAGCTGTGGTAGCCACCTGCGACTATTTACAGGAAGCTGAAGTTTTCCTTGGGACAACCTATCACCATCAAGTGTTGAGCCTGCTAGAGCGTAAAGGAAATTTGTGGCTCACTGCTGGAAAAATGGGCAGGTACAAAGCAATTCAAAATTGTAAGTAAGTTAAATCCTGCCTCTCTCCTCCCAGAGCCTGACTCAGCCTTGCTAATGTACAACTGCTGAAATAATTGAGGAAGTTCATTCTAGCAGGATTGATTAAAAAGAGTGTGAATGTGTATCTGGAAGGAAAGAGGATGATTAACCTCCAATAAAAAAGAATTAAGCATGCAGCAGAAATTTTAAATTATTATAGGCTGTTCACATAACTTTATAGGTGCTGTTATGCACTGCTATGGGCATTAGAAAGAGGACACTAAATGGCTAAAGAAAACAATCTGGCCAATCAAACAGTGAAAGAGGCTGTAAAAGGAACATTTACAATGCCTTTGGTACCTGTTCTAGACATGTCACAATTTGACCCTGAGTATTTGACTGCAGACTCAGAGAAAACTAAGAGCTGGGGTTTTGATCGACCTATATTAAACCATGGCTCACAGCTACTAGAATTTCTAAAGCCACAAGTGCCAGAAGAACAGTCCTTAGGCAGATTCCCATCGGAGAGAGAGAGAGAGAGAGAGAGAGAGAGAGAGAGAGAGAGAGAGAAACAATACCAAGGGCAGTGTCCATTTGAGGACTGGCAAAGAGTCTTTCCCCAGATACCAAGGGTCTGAGGATAGAAATATTTGTTAGTCTTTGTTGATACCTTTTCAGAATGGGTAGAAGCCTATCCCACTAGAACTGAGAAATCCTCAATAGTAATGAAAGCCCAACTGAAGGAAATAATTCCTTACTTTCTCCTATCTGACAGCATTCAGAATGATAATGGACGTGCTTTTATTTCAGAAATTACACAGAAGGTTAGTAAATTTTTAGGAATTAAGTGGAGACTCCACGCAGCATGGAAATCTCAGGCTTTTGCAAAGGTAAAAAGATAAATCATACCTTGAAGAAAAATATAGCCAAACCGTTTCAAGAAACTCATTTCCATTGGAATCAAGCTTTACCTATTGCCTTGCTCAGGATAAGAGTGGCTGCTCAAAACTGGATTTAATTGAGTCCTTATGAACTTTTGTACAGTGACCATTTCAGCCTACAGTTATGGTGGGAGATGTGTATATAGGTCAAAATGTGAAGGTAAAGAACTATGTATATCATCTAAGTCAGAACTTAGCTGTGATTGATGACCTTGCTTGTATTAGAGACCACTCCCCCACAGGTTCACTACATTCTTTAGCACCTGGAGATAAAGTGGTACTCACAATTGGAAGACAGGATCTCCAAAAGTCAACTAGAAGTAAAGTGGACTGGACCTTGGGACATCCAATACTTAAAACTGAGGTCCTATGGTAACTTTGAAGGACAGGGGAATATTTTCTTTAAAAATCACTAACACAGCCCCAGCTAGAGAGTGTGCAGGCATGGAGATGAATTGCAAACCATCACTAAGATATCTTATGCCTTTAGTCACGTCAAATTGCCTGCAAGATGGTTTCTAATATGTTGAAGGACTGTTTATTCAATAGCAAAATGATTACTTCCATATGAAACTAATCTAATAGAAATAAGATAATTAAAAACTAATAGTGGGGAATGAGAGGAAAACTGAAGAATTAAAGATTTTAGCTTTAGTTATAGTTGGTAGGCTTCAGTGATTAATGCATGTGCAAAGCTGTTATTTCAGAAACTGGAATACATGATTCCAGGAGATCAATAAGAAATTCAACCTTTGTGCCCCAGGGGTTTGCAAGTGTTCAAAATGGTATCTGAGACATTTCCTTCCAGGAAGAGAATGTCTGTGACACAGATAAACAATTGTTAATCAACAAATAAAGAAACACTAGGTAAATCACTGACAGACTGCACCTCCTATCTGATTAACCTTTTTCCAAACTCCTTATGCCTGTGTTTTCCTTCTTATAAAAATATCAGTTTTATTTGAGTTGTTAAAATGGATTTTACGGTGCATACCCTGCTGTCTTCTCATATTGCCACCATCTGAATAAAACACCCATAAAGATTCAATCCTTGTCTCTATTTACTGGTTCTGGTAGTGACATGCAGCACAAATACCAACATTTTTGGCTTGGAAACAACTTTCTGTCACACCAGGGTGCTGTTCAGCTGTGGCAGGGCAGCGGAGTAGCTGCTTTCTCTCTGTTTGTGCGTTCCTTAGCTGCCCCGAGCTGTTCGACTCTTCTTGTGGAAATATATGTATTTGTAGGATACACAGAGGCAGGACTTGGAGGACACTTTCATGGGAAGGATACATGAAACCGAATATTGACGATAAAATGACTTAAACAAAGTAGATGATTTATTTCTCTCTTCTGTCCACAAAGTTTGAGATGGAAAAGTTGAGTACAGAAAAGGCATGGGTTACGTGGAGCTTCCTGAGCACCATGAGCCAGGCTCCTGTCTTCCAGCCATATCATTCTGATACAGACTAGTAAGACAGGACAAACACAATAGGGAAACTGAGACAGGTAGTTAAAGCAGCAGTTTGCAGTAATCTAGTAAATCTAGATACCAAGAAGTTTGTAGCCATCTAGTAAATCCTATCTTTCCTAAACCAAGAACACTTAACAGTAAATGGTTTGCAATTCTCCTTCCAATCAGAGGGTAAATATTGGCTTTGTCAAAAAGTATTCTTTTCTTGGTAAGATGACTCTAATAGCACTTATTTTACTTAACTTCATACAAAACAACTTTATTAGATTGTATTGTGATAACTGTCATATCAGTGTGCATTTGAAAAAAACTTATCAAAATTGGAGAATTTTGTGTAGCCATTTTAATATTGAAGATGGGAGAAAATATGCAATAATTTTGGTATATTATGCTTTTTTATTTCAAGACAGGCAAAAAATGCAACTGAAATGCAAAAAAAAAGATTTATGTAGTGTATGGAGAAGGTGCTATAATAAATAATGTGTCAAAAGTGGTTTGAGAAATTTTGTGCTGGAGATTTCTTATTGGATGATGCTCCATGGTTGGGCAGACCAGTTGAAGTTGATAGTGATCAAATCAAAACATTAACTGAGAACAGTCAATGTTATACCATGTGGGAGATTGCCAACATTCTCAAAATAGTCAAATTAATGAAGTTACTGGCAAAAATAAAAAATGTTTCTGTTATTTTTTGGAAAAAAAGGACTTTTTGGCCAACCCAGTAATTTTCTTTTACTGTCATGATGGCAACTCTAGAAAATCCTAGAATTTTGATAATTTCTTCAATTTCTGTATGACATCTAGTAATTTGGAAACCTATTTTCCATTCGTTATGGACTACCCTAAGAAGAAAAAGATACCTCACTTCTTCAACAATATTCTAAAATTGTTACCTACACCATAGACATAACTATTATCAGTATAAATATTGCTATTAGATTTTTGGACACTTGTCAAGTCTGAGATAAAAAATTAATTAGGCTTATTGGGCAGATCTTATTCAGATTCTTATCTTCAATTATGTACTCCATAGAAGTTATTGAATGTCCCATGTAGTAACATTCCTGTTTATCTTTCAAAGATCCACATGTAATCCAAATTAAATCAGCATTATCAAGGAATTTCATATAAATCATTCCTAGGAACAAGAAAGTGGTCAGGTCAATTTCATTTTAATAAGACATATAGAAGCGTGGGCTGCGAACCAGGCATCTCAGGTTTGATTCCCAGTCAGGGCACATGCCTAGGTTGCAGGCCATGTCTCCCAGCAACTGCACATTGATGTTTCTCTCTCTCTCTCTCCCTCCCTTCCCTCTCTAAAAATAAATAAATAAAATCTTAAAAAAAAAAAAGACATATAGAGTCTGCACCATTAAGAAAAATTTAGAATTCAATTGTGACAGTATCCAGTGAAACTTAGGACACTTCTAAACATTTTTCTTGTTTTGGAAAAGCAAAAGACAGGATTTCTCTGACTCTTTCAGGATTAATTAATAGCCCATATTTATTTATTTTAAAAAATTTTAATGATTTTATCTATTTATTTTTAGAGAGAGGGGAAAGGAGAAAGAAAGAGAAGAGAAACATTAATGTGTGGTTGCTTCTTGTGTGCCCCTTATAGGGGAACTGGTCAGCAACCCAGGCATGTGCCCTGACTGGGAATCAAACTGACAACCCTTTGGTTCACAGGCCAGCACTCAATCCACTGAGCCACACCAGTCAGGGCTAATAGCCCATATTTAGATATTAGGTAACCAAAGTATATTATCTGAGGTAAACAGAATCAGAGCTAGTCTTTTTGGAGCCTAGTAATTTTCTAAACATGAACTAAATCATTCACATACTGGATTAGAGTAAAATCTCTAGGAAATTTAACATTATTTAAATCAGCCTTTTGGATCTATGACAATAGGTAACTCTAGTATATACTGGAGGCATTATATGTATTCAAAGTAAACGTATAATCTTCCCAGGTGAAAGTAAAGAGGTATACAAATATAACTTGTTGTTGTTATTATATTATCATCATTATTATTATTATTATTATTATTATTATTATTATTATTATTTTGGAAAGGCTTCCCACATAATTTTAAGCTTCTCAAATAGGCCTAATTAGTTTAAAAACCTTTCTTTTACAAGAAAGAAGAATATTCGAGGTATTCCAGAGCCCATTGGAATAACTCAGTCATTTCTCAGTTATAAAAGTTTAAGTATTTTTTATTGATTATGCTATTACAGTTGTCCCATTTTTCTTTCCTTTGTCCCTCTCTGTCTTGTACCATCCCTCCCTCCACCATCCCTTCCCCTTAGTTCATGCCCATGGGTTGTACATATAAGTTCTTTGGCTTCTCCATTTCATATACTATTCCTAACTTCCCCCCATTTTGTACCTACCATTTTTGTTTCTTATTCCCTGTACCTTTTCCCCCATTCTTTCTTCACCCCCTCCCCATGGATAACCCTCCATGTGATCTCCATTTCAGTGATTCTATTCCTGTTCTAGTTGTTTGCTTAGTTTGTTCTTGTTTTTTAGGTTCAGTTGTTGATAGTTGTGAATTTGTTGTCATTTTACTGTTGATAGTTTTGATATTCTTCTTTCTCTTAGATAAGTCCCTTTAACATTTTATGTAATAAGAGTTTGGTGGTAATGAACTCCTTTAACTTGACCTTATCTGGGAAACACTTTATCTACCATTCCATTCTAAATGATAGCTTTTATGGATAGAGTAATCTAGGTTGTAGGTCCTTGCTTTTCATGCCTTTGAATACTTCTTTCCAGCCCCTTCATGCCTGCAAGGTTTCTTTTGAGAAATTAGCTGATAGTCTTATGGGAACTCCTTTGTAGGTAACTATCTCCCTTCCTCTTGCTGCTTCTAGGATTCTCTCCTCATTTTTAATCTTGGGTAATGTAATTATGATGTGCCTTGGTGTGTTCCTTCTTGGGTCCAACCTCTTTGGGACTCTCTGAGCTTCCTGGACTTGCATGTCTCATTCCTTCACTAGATTGGGGAAATTTTCCTTCATTATTTTTTTCAATAAGTTTTCAATTTCTTGCTCTTCCTCTTCTCCTTCTGGCACCCTTATGATTTGGATGTTGGAATGTTTAAAGTGACCCAGAGGTTCCTAAGCTTCTGCTCATTTTTTCTGAATTCTTGTTTCTTCATTCTGTTCTGGTTGAATGTTTATTTCTTCCTTCTGTTCCAAACTGTTGATTTGAGTCCCAGTTTCCTGCCCTTCACTGTTGGTTCCCTGTACATTTTTTCTTTATTTCACTTTGCATAGCCTTCACTTCTTCCTTTATTTTCCGGTCATACTCAATCACTTCCCTGAGCATCCTGATCACCAGTGTTTTGAACTTGGCACCTGATAGGTTGGCTATCTCCTATTTGCTTAGTTTTTTCTGGAGCTTTGACTTGTTCTTTCATTTGGGCCATATTTCTTTGTCTTCGCACACCTGTTATGTTGTAATGGGCAGAGCCTTAAAAATTCAGCAGGGTAAGGCAGCCCATGTCACTGTGTTGTGGTGCTGTGGGCAGTGGGGAGGGGACTGAGAGGGAAGAATGGCACTTGTTCAGTTCTCTGTCAGCTTTCAGTCACTTCTGCTTATACCCAAAAGCAAATTGGGCCCTTCTGGTGCTGATTCCCAGGTGGGTGGGTTTGTATACATTCTAGGACTCCAGTGGCCCTTCTAATGGACTCTCCTGTGAGACTGGGTGTTTCTCCCACCACTGCAAACCCCACATGTTTTTATAGCCAGAGTTTTTGATGCTTTATTTCCCCACACTGGAACCCTGGGTTGCACAGTCTGTCTCACTCTCCAGTTGTTCCTCCCAGTTTATCTGCAGGTGAATGTGAAACCACCCAGTCCACCAGCTGCCAAGCCCACCTGACCCACCAGCTGCTGCCTTTGTGTGCATCCTCTCCATCCCACTGCTGGTCTCAGCCCTTTCTACTGGTCTGGATGAATATTTCTTTAATTCCTTGGTTGTCAGACTCCCATACAGTATGCTTTTCAGACAGTTTTGTTTTGTTTTTAAATTAGTTGTTGTCCTTCTTTTGGTTGTATGAAGATGAAAAGTGTATCTGCATATGCCTCCCTTTGCCTGGAAGTCCCCAAAAGCCTTTAAATTTCAACTTTGGGAAGGTTTGTCAAGCAAACTTAACAAAAAGAGCATAACATAAACCTTTCTTGTAAATCTGAGTAAAATAAACACACTTTATGATAATAACTTTATAGGATACCAATCAAACTTAAACCAGTTTTAATATCAAATATGTTGTCCAGACCACATGATCCTGCTTAATATATGTAAGTATTTAATCTCTTAAGGTTAATAAAATATTAGACTCTAGTAATGCTGTCTGGAAGAAGAAAATACACCACACATAATACATAGATGAACACATATCACATAAAGATCATACACATAATCCAAATCAGTAATTTTTATAGAGAAGATACAAGATTTTTCTCATTTGATTTTGGTAACTTTTTAGAAGACTGAAAAGGAAAGGAAGCTTTAAATACCAAGCAGGAAGACCTGTTGAGACTTTTAATATAAGCTTCAAGGTTTATGAATGAGTGGTAGAAATAAAGGAAATCTCAATCTAAGGAATTAAGCAGCAGGAGAGAGCCTGGCTGGGATTTTTTCTTTACAAACTTAAAACTTCACAAACTTATATTACTTTCACAACCTTCTACAAACATTTTTACAACTTTCATATTTTTACAAACCTTCTTAGTTCAAAGGACAAAGCCAGTGCAATTTGATTTTTTTAAAGATTTTATTTATTTTTAGAGAGGGGAAGGGAGGGAGAAAGCAAGGGAAACATCAATGTGTGGTTGCCTCTCGCATGACCCCCACTGTAGACCCGGCCCACAACCCAGGCATGTGCCCTGACCAGGAATCGAACCAGTGACTCCTTGGTTTGCAGGCTGGCACTCAGTCCACTGAGCCACATGGGCCAGGGTGCCATTTGCTATTGTGATAGCATTTGCTGAGCAGGCCTATGACCTTTTTAAACATGACTGCCATTTTAATCTTCTAAGTTTATGTTCCCAGGACTAAAAAATGACCAGAAAAGCAAGAACAGAACATCACTAATTGCTCCTCAGAGCCACAGGCAAAAAAATAACATTGGAGCAAACTTCAGCTTATGCAAAACCAACCGAAACCTTACGTGTTACAATGCCCACCACAGCCCAGGCCCTCCCCACCCTTTAATAATCTAATGAAAACTCAAAGCCCCTGCATTTCACTGCCGGTGTGTGTCTCCACAGTTAAGCCCCTTTCCTCCCTTGGAAAGTGAATAAAACTGCTCTCTGCATTTTCTTCTCTTTGTGAATTCTTTCACAGCCTGTGTCACTGATCACCCTAACATTTTGGTGGCCCATACAAGGACATTCTTGATTTCTCCCTCTCTTCTATCTCCTGAGACTTGCAACTAGGGGAGCAGTGGGCAGCAGAAGCTCATGCCAGCTTTGTCCCCTAACCTTGTCTCCGAGAGGTTTGGAGAGAGGATTCTAATTTTATTCTCTCTCTCTCTCTGGACTCTGCAGACAGTCTCCTCCTTGTCCCTTACAAGGCCAGTGATCAGGAAGTCTCTCTGAATCTCAGGATAAAAACATTCATATTGTCAAAAGTGATAGCTTGGCTCCTTGTCTCATTGTCATAAACCCTGGTGATGGGACTATTGCTTTCCCAGGGTTTCAGCTGCAAAGGATGCCTCTCAACTGTCACCTCACTGGGTTCAGCCTGTTTTCGGACTCAGGGATGCCTGACTCTGGAACAGATCTTCATGGTCTTGATCTTCTCTCAAACTCAGGGACACTCAATTCTGGACTTCTAGGTCATCTGAACTGGAGATAACCTCCTCAAATCTTCCCCCATCTCTGTTTGCTCCTGTCCCTGAGATATTCTTCCTTTTCTTTTTCACCATGGGCAATACTCAACTGACCCTACCCAAGGGCTCCCCATTGGGATGTCTACTTAAGAACTTGAAGTTTCTGGGACATACTGACCTCAAGCTCAGGCACTTGATTCTTTATTGCAATATGGCCTGGCCCAAATATAAATTGGGTAACCAGGAGGCTTGGCCCACGGACAGATCTCTTAACTATAATATGATCCTCCAACTTGACCTTTACTGTCACCATCTTGATCCCCTGCTTAGGTTTATTACTTGAGAAGAGAAGATTTTAACTTTTGGCAGAGATTCCAGGCCTCTTTCTCCCATGACTTTTCCTTCTAATTTTCCTTATTCATAAGTGTCCCCCTTTCTTTCTGTCATTAAATGTGTTAATAAAAGTCAATCTAAGGAATCCTAGTTGCTTACTTTTTGTTTATCATTGGAAATTGAGGTTTCTAAGAGTTAAAAGTTGAAATTAAGCTGGAAATAAATTGTATGGTTTTAGTAATAAAAGGCATAAGGCATGAAGGTGTAATTTTAAAAGACAAGAATTGGAAGTGAGTTATTCTAAAGATGGTTATTTCTAAATGGATAAGAAAGTTGGTGAAAGGTCTAAAAAGGTTCATAGGCTTTGAAGGTTGGAACCTCAGTCAGGCTCCAATACCTCTTCCTCCACCTAATTTTTCTCTGGTGACATTATTTGATGACTCTAGTGGTACCTAGAGTTGTTTTCATTCTCACACATACTCTCTCTCCTCCCTCCCTCTCTCCCTCCCTCCATCTCTCTCCCTCTCTCTCTCTCTCTCTCTCTCTCTCTCTCTCTCTCTCTCTCTCTCTCTCCCCCCTAGTGTGGCTCTCCCAAATGGGATTTCTATTGAGTTCCCTGTCTGAGTGGGTTGAATCCATTCCCAGGGCATCTGGCTGGTTCTCTCATCATTGGTAAAGTCACCCTCAGACACAGGGTAAACACATCCACCTCTTTGTATTTCTCTGCTGGTATGGACTATAACTCCTTGTCCTCCATCTGGAGCATTTGTTTCCTGCCACTGGGTTTCTGACCTTTCAGGGGACCAAAGCAGCCCTGCCCAGGCTATTCCCCACTTCTTGATTTCTTAGATTGAAGCTAAGACTTTCTTTACTTCCACTATTCACTTGAAGCTTTTATTGAGTCTACAAGTCTTCCTACTTGGTAGTTAGGGCCTTCCATCCCCTTTTCCAGGTTTCTTAAAAGTTCTCAAAAGCAAATGAGAAAAATATTATGATTTATTTATAAAAAACAGTAATTCAAATTACGTGTATGGACTTTATGTGTTCAGTCCTCATGAGCATGGTATTTTTGTGACCTGTGTGGTACATTTTCTGCTTCTGGGTGGCATAACCAGCGTGTAATATTTTATTAGCCTAAAGGAATTAAATACTAATATAAGTTGACTAATATAAATATACTAATATAAATTATAGGATTCTGTAATTTGGACAAATCAGTTAATATCAAAACTGGGTTTAAATTTGATTAAATTATTTAAAAGTGATTACCAAAAGTATGTATGTTTGTGTTACAACACAGTTATGTTATAATCTTTTAGTTATGCTTGTTTGGCAACCTTCCCAAAGTTTAAATTTTAAGAGACCTTTTAACCAAGAAATGACTTTGGGCTGTTCCAATGGGCCTTGAATACCTCAAGCATTTATTCTCTTTCCTTATAAAAAAAGAACTTTTTTGAACTAATTAGGCCTATTTAATATGCTCAAAATTACATGGGAAGCTTTGCCAAACAGAATAATAACTATGTTCTCCTTATATACATATGTCTTTATCAAAATATTTTAGAAATTTCAAGCTGCCCTAGGAAGAAACTTGAAAAAATTCAAAGCTAATTTTCAAACAGTAAGTTCTCAGGGGTAGCAGGTGTCCTGTCAGTGTCATCGGAAAAGCCAAGAGTGATGGTTCCTTGTGGGGCCATCACACAGTGGTACTCTGGTTATTTGTAACCCACACTCTGGAAATTTATTAATTGTTTCCAATGCTCAAGGCACACTGGGAATCGAACTGTCAACCCTTTGGTTCACAGGCTGGTGCTCAATCCACTGAGCCACACCAGCCAGGGCTAAATCAACCCTCTTCTGTGTCTCAGCTTCTCTCCCTGGATGTCTAATATAGCTCTGAGGACTCAGGTGACCAGCTTCTATGTGCACATCCCTGGACAAGTCA
This sequence comes from Tonatia bakeri, assembly GCA_004024845.1. NCBI lineage: Eukaryota > Metazoa > Chordata > Mammalia > Chiroptera > Phyllostomidae > Tonatia > Tonatia bakeri. The sequence goes on from PVIA01010634.1 coordinate 44,743, forward strand.
ACTGTTTAATTACAGTTGAGATGAAATTGTCTATGGGCTCCTGTACATTGTGGGGGATGACCCTTCTCAACTCCACAAAGATTCTTAATCAACTAGGAATACGTGAGATTCAGACTGGTGAAAGTATCCGTTGTCTTCAGAGGTAAATAAGTTCAGGCTCTCAGTTATCCAGCAAAAAGCTTTTATTCAGACTCTCAGAAAGCCAATTCCAACTGGAAAGCCAAAGTGGTAAACCAGCTACCCATTTTTTTTTATCCAGTCCACCCTCACCCTGGGTTCTGTACATTCACCCTTACTTCTGAGACAGGCAGCCTCAGCAAGAAGCTAGAAAAATTTCGGAGCAAGTAGAATGGGAAAAAACTAAAACAAGAAAGTTAAACAATACCAAACAATTTGAGCAATTTATAGACAGCTGATGAATGACAAGACTTTATCTTCCCTAACAAAGGATACTTGGGAGTAAATAGTTTATACTTCTCCAGAGGCAGAAACTACATAACCTCCTTGGCTATAAACCACAGGCCTCAGAGGGGAGAAGAAGAGGAATTCTAATGCAAATGAGATAACACAGGAACAAAGAAGCTACCTTGGGAAGAAGCTGCAGACTTCCCTTTCAGCTCCCCCTCCCAAGAGAAACAGCATGCCTGTGTTCCCCCTAGGAGTTTCCCCCTCCCAAATTCCTACATTTCCCCTATATAAACTTGCTTCTGAAGGCTCAAGGTAAGAAGGATGCTAGGGTTTTAACCCCCTACCTCCTCAAACTTTGCTTCTGACATTAATAAAATCTCAATTATAATCTAATCCCTGTCCCTGTTTTTTGGCTCAGTGACGACAGGCAGCAAGAGCCCTGGACTTGGTTGCCGTCTGGTTTCACTGTGAGCAACCCCTTGGTAATGTCCTCTCCTCTTCCTCTAACTGAAACCGGGAAAGATGTGCTGCCTGTCACATACCGACCCAATAAGCAGAGACAGGGGTTGAATCTTTATGGGCACTTTATTCAGATGCTGGCAATCTGAGAACATGGCAGGTTCACACCCTAACAGGTTGTCTTATATTTTCTTTCCAAACCAGCCTTTTATAACAGAGAACAAAATGCAGTGAAGGGTTTTGAAATTCAGGAAAAATTAGATTAAAAAACTGCAGCATTCTTGCCCTGGGCAGTTAGCTGTTCCCAGGGGTGGGTGGTCATCTGTCCCTCCCTGGAACACAATGGCCCAGATGCCTCCTTTTGTCCCCAGGTGGTAATCTTTAGCAGTGCCCCCAGGAGGGTGGCTGTCTCCCCCGGGAGAGGTGGACCTTATCTGCAACTCTTCAAACAATAGCTTTAACATATGCATTACCTACTAGGCTTATTAACTGTCTACCTTAAACTAAAATTTTCCAACACTTGAGTCTCCTATCATAACCACTGGGGGGAATGTGGACCCAGCAGATATGGTGATGGGTCATTTCAACCTTTCAAGTAAGAGCAGCCTTCTGGGGAATGGCAGGGAAGCAAGATAGGAGTTGAGGTTACTGTATCCAGCCCAAGACCATTTACGACGGGGCTCTTAGATGAGTTAATGTTTGTCTCTTTTAAACAGAGTGCCCCTTCATTAACTGTGCCTGTATCCTTATAAGGGTGGGGGCAGCAAACTGAGAGCCTCCCCACAAGTCTGGCTTGGGAATGGGAGATGTGGAGCAGGGCCATTAAGAGTTATTTTGCATATCAGTAACAGCGGACTAGTCTTCCTGCCTGAGAGGAGCCAGAAAGGCTTGCAGGACTTTAATATGTAATGTCACTGAAAGGCCACTCCCCTGATAACAGTGCCTGCACTAGAGTGTGGAGGTGGTTCGCTCCACATCACAGGGCCACACCTGCCCAGACTAACTATGGCAGCCAAGAAAGGCAAAAAGTATGAGTGCTAGTGTCACAGGTGGGCACAGGTAACCAGGTTCTTGGTGATCAGGACAAAGAATTGAACTGAACACCCAGAGTTTACAGCAGAGAACATGGGAGCAGACCAACTCCTAGCAGAGATTGACCTCATGGGCTGGAGGGACTCTGTTCTTATAGGGTGGATCCTCCCTGGCTAGTTTTGGCAGGCTTTTATTGCGTATGTGCAAGTAGTTGTATTACTTTAAAGCTACTTCACATGTGGTCTCCCATGATTTTCCTTGATTGGTCACAAGAGAAGTGGTCACACAATGTTACTGAATGGGCCCCCCTTCTCCTGAGGTCCCCCTGTACTAGGTTTGCCTTGCCCCCCACCAGGGAATTATAGCTCTCCATGTCATAGATTGGTGAAAATGAAAGTAATTATTTATTCAAGTTATACAGACTTAAGAGTAATGACTTAATGTCTTCAACAAAATCCCAAAGTCCCTTAAAACACCCACAAACACATACCATCCTTCCTTTCCCCCTTTGCCTGGTCTGGAGTACTGTATCTCCGGAAAAGAAATCAGAGTCCGTGGCTCAGGTAGCCCTCGGTACTTCCCAGTAATCCATGCTCAGCTGGTAGGCCTCCCTCAGTTCCCAGCACCATCAGCTGTGTCACTGGGATCTCCAGTTCTTAATCCAAAACCACATGGCACCTTCTCATGGCCCAGCAGCAAGAGTCCTTTCACCCCTTTCCTTCCCTCAGCGTCTCTCCTGCATTCTTCTGGACTGCTAAGAGAGAGCTCTGCATTGCTGCTACATCTTGCTTTCCAGCTTCCTAGGCTGCATGGCAAAGCCGCATGGTTCTTCTCATCATGGCTGCCAAGTCTCAGTTTAAATCCCAGGGCCAGTCTTCCTCTGCAGCCCCATTTCCGACTCCTCCCACAATCTGTTACACCTGCCGGCATTCCTGTATCCTTCCAGTTTTTCTGGGCTTCCATAGTAAGTCTGGGCAGGCGTGGCCCAATGGCATGGAGCCAATCATCTCCAAGCTCTCACGCAGGCTCTGTAACTAGGGGGAGTTGCCTCCCATTTACATCCTTGGTGGAAGTCAATCCTATCTCCCTGGCTCAATGCAAGGCCACAGCTACTTAACATATCTATGAAACCAGTTAAAGGTTACAGATACGTTGAATGACCATTCTAGAGGTTATCTGCAAAACTGTTGCTGTGCAAAACAACTCAATGACCCCGCTCCACGTATCCCATTCCCTGGCTCAGACTTGTGGGGGTGAGGACATCCCATATTTTTGATATTTCCTAGACACCTTGAGTTCTGGACACCATCACAAATCCTTCCTTTGGGGGTCCCCTGGCTGCACCCTCTTACACTAACAGGTGTAGCCAGTTGTGAAAAGAGTTGGAAATGGGGTTACAGAGGAGGTTCCAGGCTGAGATTTAAACTAAAGGTGGGCCGCCATGTGGGATGGGGACAATGTGAGATTACGCAGGAAGAAAAGGGGTGAAAGGACTCTCACTGGTGGGCCATGAGGAGGTGCCACATGGTTTTGGATTAAGAACTGGAGATCCCGGCAACACAGCGGATGGTGCTAGGAACTGCAAAAGACCTGCCCAACCGAGCACAGATTACTGGGAGGAACCAGGAGTCTAGCCAAGCTATGGACTTCTATTTCTTTTCCTGAGATATGGTACCCCTGAAGCTGGCATCCCCTCGGACCAGCAGTCTGTCTTACTCCACCACCAGAGCAGCTAGCCAGCCTTCTGAGACCTAGGGTTAGGGCGGGATTTTTGTTTTTGTTTCTGATTTTCAGAGTGAGCCAGCCTGAGCTCACCTTGTCCTCCACATTGCAGGGAACATATATTGAACTCTCTGAGGGGTGCAAGGCCAGGCCTTCTCCTGGACTTGAAGTGAGGGAGATGCCTGTCTTAGATAGCGTCCCCTTCCTGCTCCAGTATGTCTGCCCTCATAGGGACATTTCCAAACTCAGGACTGTGGAGGTGGTCTGCTACGTAAGGACTCTGGCACCTTCCCTCATTATTCCCCTCTCTTTTATTCAAAACCAACATCAAACATTTTAAGAGCTCATTTCTCTTGAACTAGATCCCCTGTTTGCTATCCCGATACCAAGCCAACTCATGCACCTCATAAATTCAGGGGGTCGCAGAAGATGTAACTCTCCCAGAGGCTCTATTCCACAGGTGGCAAACACAAGGCCCGAGGGCCAAATCCAGCCCTCCCCCTTGTTTTATGTGGCCCAGCACCTTGTTTCTACCTGGCAGCAGCGCTGAGCTCTTGCTTTACTGTTAAGGAGTAGTTACATTTATACAGTCCTAAGATTATATTTGACCCTTTGAAGGCAACCTCGAGGCTGATGTGGCCCCTGGTGAGAACGAGTTTGACACCCTTGCTCTCGAGTCACATTCTCTTCCTGGTCAAACTTCTGGCCCATGTCACCCAAGGCTCCATGTGGAGCACGACTCCACAGGACTGCTGCTGTTGTCACTGTCCCCAGTGGGTCATGGAGCTCTCATCCCCGTGGCACTTATCAGTCTGTGGTGCAAGCAGCATTTCAAGACTGAGTTCCAGAATTGCAGCCTCAATGTCTTTGGGTCTCACTAGCCAACTGGGCTGTATAAACGGGGCCACTGTTAGGTAAAAACCCAGCTTCAGTGATTCGTCCCCCCTTCTCAACCCCGTCAAAGTCCTGTTCTCTGCCCAAGTGTATCCAGGGGTCTGAGGGAGGTTTCACATGTGCTGGAAGGGGACCAAAATTGTGCCACCCCAAAATATGACTTTAGGATGGATATTGTTTTGTTTAGTTTAAAGATTTTATTTTATTTATTTTTAGACAGACAGGAAGGAAGGGAGAGAAACATCAAAGTGTAGTTGCCTCTCATGTGCCCCCCACTGGGGACCTGGCCCACAACCCAGGCATGTGCCCTGACTGGGAATCGAGCCAGCGACCCTTTGGTTTGCAGGCTGGTGCTCAATCCACTGAGCAACACCACCCAGGGCTGGCTATTGGTTTTAAGCTGCTTAGGAGAAACAAAAGACTCATGAAGAATCTTTGACACTTCCCCATCTGCCTAAGGGAATTCTGATAGAAAAACTTGCTTCAGAAAAGGAATCTTAGAACATTCACTTTAGCCTATCTGAATTAGGTGTGGACTCCCCTCTGTGACCTGTGGTTTCTAGGTGGCCCAGTAAGAACTTGTTTACCACATTTTCTCTTCTCCCCACAAACTGACTGCTTTCCCTCTGAAACCCAAGACCCCCGCCCCACCTCTCCTTTAACCAGAATGGCATATAAACCTCACTGCCCAGTGCCTCCCGGGGTCTCATCTCAAGGCACCCCGTGCGTACATTCACAATACATTTAATCCTATTAACCTCTTTCACGTTAATTTGATTATTAGCCCTGCTAGAAGAGCTTAGAGGGTAGAAGGGAAGCTTTGTTTTTGTGTGTATGTGCCCCAAACACTCTCCAATTCCGTCACCAGGAATACTGTAGCTCTGCCTCCATCTCCATCTGACTGTCATCCGACTGAACTGGAGCCTTTAAGGGATGATTCTGATGGAGGTGTCCATGCCCAGTGGTGAAGTGCCTATCCATCTTTTCAGTCTCCTTCACTGGGGGTCCCAGGGCCCCGTGGAGCCAGGAGAACTGCAGCTTTTTGCCTGGGGTAGAGATCAGGACTGCACTAGGTGCGGTGATGAACAACATCTACTTACTGTTTTAGTTACCAGACATCCTTTGAATCCCCTTCTGTGGAGCCACAGGGTGAACAAGATCAATGTGGTCCCTTCATCCATGGAGTGCACAGCCTGATGCAAGACACACACACACACACACACACACACACACACACTAAAATTTAATGATCAAGACTTTGTCATTAGGTCAGGTTCATTGTACTTGGCTCCTGCTTCTGCTTGGGTGAGCTTTGGGTAGGAAGACTGTCAACTCTCAAGCAAAGAGCAGCTGACAGCTGTCTTACCAGAGTGCTAACACTCCTAAACCCCTGCTGCATGGATCTCCTGGGGTTTGTTAGGAGATTAACCCTTGCTGGGTAAAGACAGTGTGTGACTTCATTTATACTCAGTGACAACCAAAGACAAACATGAATGGTATCTGCAAAAGAGCTTTCCTCACCACACTGTGGCTTCCAGTCTCTCCATACTAGGCAGCTGAACTGGGTGGCAGAGAGGCCAGGCCACAGGGACCACCTCAGAAGTGGAAGTGGAAGTTGCAGATTTGCCAGTTCTTGGGAAGAGGGACAGGCCAGTGCAGACACGGGAGCTGGAAGACTTTGAAGGCATTGTCTACTAATTTGGAAGGATTTATGCCTATTCCTCCCTGTAATTTTTGAATGTTTTTCCTGATATCATATCGAAAACCTTGAGTACAACTTTTCTTGGGGTTTTCTGTGAGACTGAATAGTCCTCCGCTCCCTGATGACACCTAAAGGAGATGTTTTCTGCAAAAGGATTTCATGCAGGACATCCCAGTGAACAAACATGAAGGTGAAGTCACTCACCCGGCCAGGGTCTTCCCCAGAACACCCCCCACCCCAAGCTGTGCAGACCAGGCACACCAGCTGAGGCTCCAGCTTAGTCTGACAGTCCAGAGGGTGGATCACCAGCCAGGACTTTTAGCTTCCTGTCCAGGACAAACCAGATACATAACTTTTTTTATTGTTACAATTTCAGATTTCCTTTTATATTTGCTTACTTTCTAATTGGTTCTGCTGCTTAGAATACAGAAACTTTCAGTCCTGCCCTCTCTCTATTCAGTGTCTACTGACCTAAAACACACACATTAAGTGAAGATGCTACTTAATGGAATCATTTTATCAAGTGAGAGATTCTTCATAATTTGAAATCTTTTACTGTTTGTGGGTAGAAAGTTCCAGAACTGAAGTTATAAAGTTAGTTCAATAACTTAAAGGACCCATCCCATATGGAGAGGAGAGATCTGTGCAGAAAAGCTTTCTCTTTCACCTTCCACCCCAACCCCTGTTTCTAAATTCAGGTGTGCAGGGGGCACAAGTGTTACCTCACTGAGGGTGGGGACCTGCTGAGACTGGAGGACACCTTCAGGTGACCAATACACTGTGTCTGGGCCCTGGTTGTGGACAGTGGCAAGTGGACAGGTGACTCCTTCAGCAGAGGAGACACAGCTGACGGTCACAAGCTGTGCAGTGGTGGCAGACGATTTTTTTGATGAATGGAAGGACATGGGTGGGCACTGAGAACAACATGGGCCACTCTGTATCACAGTTGCCCTTGCCAGAGGCAGATCATCATGAAGCCCTTGGCCATGGCTTCCCTGGACTCTAGGAGAGAGATCATTAGAGGTCCCCCAGACACTCTCCCCAGATGACTATGTCAGAGATGGGAGTGTAGTTTATAGCATGATGCCAACAATACGGCAATTGGGAATCTCAGGTTGCTTTGAATGGGACCTGGTGGTCTGTTCAGGGAGTATAGTGGCAGAACTTAGCACCTATGTTAGCCTCCCTCTTACTCTGACCTCTGATCCTTTAAGACACCCCATCCCAGAGTGACTGAATCTGAGTCAAGTTCTAAGAGTCTGCTGTTTGTATTTAGGTTGTTGGCTCCGCCCAGGGGTGAGAACTGTGAAGTTCATGGGGAAGATCTCCAAGGGACATCCAGCAGCTGTGATAGGTTATCCATTCATTTGCCATTTCTGGTTTCCTATTATATAGTTGATTTAAAAGTATAAGCAGATAAATACTAGCCTTATGACTGGCACCCCTGCAGCCAATCTCACTTCCCCTCACATCATCCTTTATAGCTTTATGCAAATCTGATCATGCCCAGCCACAATTTTTTAAAGGTTTTACTTATTTATTTTTAGAGAGAGGGGAAGGGAGGGAGAAAGAAAGGGACAGAAACATCAATATGTGGTTGTCTCTCACACACCCCCACTGGGGACATGGCCAGCAACACAGGCATGTGCCCTGATCTGGGAATCAAACCTGCAATCCTTTGGTTCACAGGCCTGCGCTCAATCCACTGGGCTACACCAGCCAGGGCCTCCAGCTTCAATTTTTGAAAAGGCTTTCTATAACATATTGGATAAGATCCAAACCCCTTGGCAGGGCAGGCAAGTCCCTTCAAGTAAGTCTGTCTGATCTCAGGAAAACCTTTTGTAAAAGACAGTTTTTGTGCTACAAAACAACTATCCTTACTTTCTTGCTGGCAAAGTTTTACAAATGTTACTTATTCTCTCAGTGCTGTCTGTCATATATCAGAGGAGGAGGTACCCTTGTTACAGGCTAGTAAGGCAGGACAAGTGGAATAGAGAGACTGGGACAGAGAGTTACACGTCCA
>PVIA01010635.1:0-50394 GCA_004024845.1 Tonatia bakeri
GAAGGTGACATTTTTGTTCTGTGTCTCTGGGAGAATCACCAGACCTTTGGAATAGAAAATTTTTACGCAAAACGCTAAAAGCTGTGCTTACTTCAGCAGCACATACCCTAAAACTGGAACATGCAGGGAAGATGAGCGTGGCCACTGCACAAGGATGCTCAAAGCCTGGTTCAGATGAGCTCCATACATTATAATTGGCTATCCTTTGTCTTTAATAACAGATATGCTCTGTCCAACCCTCCAGGTATTTCTTCAGGAAGGGTCTAGGATCAGAGCAAACCTAAATGACCTCTTGCAGCACCGTTCTCATCAGAAGAGGCAAAGATGTTCCTGGAGGAGAAGAGGATGAGTGACGAAAAGAAAGTGGTAGAGAGGCTTGAGGGGAGTTCCATGTTCAGAAGTGCCTCACTTTGCAAAAAGCCCCGAGGCATATGTGGACTTTTCAGAGCTCAGAGAAAGCCCCCAGGTATGATCCCCTGGAAAGCTCACTGCAGCCATCCCAGCTTCCAGAGGAACACAGACCTGGGAGAATGAGGGACACCCACATGGAGGTGGAGAAGAGGAACCTGAAGATGCTCTGGCCAGGGTCTGGTTGCCATGGAGCCAAGCCTTGCCCAGGGTCCCTGCAGCCTGGGACTCAAAACAGTAGGGCATGTATTTGCAGGCTGCAGAGAACAGCCAGCAAGTGCTCACCTGCTGGGCAGTAGAGAAAAGCCCTGCCCCCTGGCCTGGCGTCCTTTGCAGACCCTCGAGGGGCTCGGCAAATTGCCATCTGCAGGTTCAAGCAGGAAGTTCAGACTGCTGGAGACATTCTGTTCGTGACTGTGTCTGAATAATTTAACACTCCCTCCAGAGCAGACTATCTTAGGAATTTGTCGATTCCCATGCATTTCAGCAGACAACCTCCAAAAAGGAGAAAAAATGGGTGGGGGGTGGAGAGGAAAAAGTTCCCACGCGTATTTCCTGAGTGCAGTGGCACGGGAGCGTGGTCCGTGTCACTGCCTTTCCTCTAGAGCCAAAGCCCGTGCTCACAGGCACATCTGACTCAGGAGGAAGTGCTGCCCTTCTGTGGCTCATCGGCCCTAAGATCTAGTCTGTGCTGCACGCACGGGACGTGGGAGAAAGTGCCTCGTTCTTCCCTGTTCACAGGCGCCATTTCCACCATCACCACCTATTCCGTGTGTCACTGTAGGCCAGTCACTTAACTCTCCTGACCCTCAGCTTCTCTACCTGAAGATTGTGAGCGGTATCGCAGCCTCCCTCACAGCCTTCTTGTCCCCCACCTGCATTTGCAGTGGTTACGTCCACTACGGCTCTACGCAGAGCACTCTTCTCTTCTGCCTCTCCCCCGTCTCCCGCATGGTGATGCTCCCCGCCGGTCAGTCATTGGTAGCTGTCTCACTGACCAAGATCGGCTGTCGAGGTGCCACAGTGCTTGTGTCCAAGTGGCCCTTAACTTTTAAGGGAGTTGTCCAGTAAGACGATTTAACCCTTGTCAACCAGTAACCCTTATTTTACTTAATAATGGCCCCAAGGCCATTCACATAATTTTAATACAGTATATGGTCATAATTGTTCTTTTTTACTATTAGTTATTGTTGTTGATCTCTTACTGTGTCTAATTTATAAATTAAACTTCATCATAGTTATGTATATATAGGAAAAAACATAGTATATTTAGGGTTTGGTACCATACTCAGCTTTAGACATTCGCTGGGGGTCTTGGAACGTATCCCCTGCAGATAAGAAGGAACTACTATATTTATTTTGCCAATAACTCTGTATATCGAAGGCCTAAGAACCTCAATATATTCATTGCTGTATATGTCATGCCTGTTAAATATTTCTAAAATGACTTGACCCCAAGGGTCTCATATATACTGTCACTATGATGGCTGTGCCCCTGTTTGAAAGTGGCAGGACAAAAGACTCACACATGACAATATAAGGACCTCACATAACAATCAGGTGATGGGTAGGTGGGGGTTCCAGGCCCTGGGTCACTCACTACCTGGTCCCCTCACTGGTTCTGACTCTGTGCAAACAACAACAACAACAAAAAAAACCACCACTTATAAGCTGCAAAGTTAGTTTTCAGGGAAGGAACAGAACAGCTTTCGCGTTCCGACACCTCCTCCTGCTCTCCCATCCCACCTTCTCAAAGAACAGCCTCTGAGGATGACTCACTGGAGGGAGAAGATGAAAACAGCTCCTGGAAGGGAGCCGGGGATCCCTGCCAGATAGCAGAGCAGGGCTGGTGGTGCGATTCTTCCCCCGAGAACTGACGGTGGTATCTGCCCTGTCTCAGGTTGGGTTTGGGCCCTTGGGAGGGACCCTGAGAAAGGTAGGTGCTCACAGCTGTGGGCTCCTTTCCTTCCCATGGAATATGCTCGAACACCTGAGGGACGATTTTCTCTGCAGAGCACCAAATGCCATTATTCACTACCTCCTCCCAAGACTCCTTACAGTCCACAAGATACATGTCATTTTAAGGCTAATAATGAGGAAAAGAAGAGCTCAAAGAACTACTCCTGAATCTGCTAAGGTTGGCAGAGTTAACATAGAAATCCCGATAAACCCCTGGGACTACTTCTGCGCCTCAATATGCAGGAGTTAAAATCTGAACTTGGCCTATAAAAAGCATCGTGCCGGAACCCAGCGGAATGCTTAGACCGAATGCCTCACTGCTTCTTCCTTTCCATCCACCCCAACTCCCCACTGACATCTCAGCTCCCTACCCAATCAAACATCCTTAGGAGCTGTCCCTGGGCCTATGCTGTGGCTGTTACACCTCCAGGGTATTTCTTTTCTCTTTCATCCAAGAAGCTATTTGTTCCATAAAAAGAGCTTCTCCCCCTCCCCCCCAAAAAAGGAGGACAAGGTGGATAATCTGCTTTCCAAACCTACCGAGCCTTTCTGCCAGAGGATGCAATAAGAGCTGCTGGCCAGGGCTGTGGGCAAGCGGGTCCAGAGAACAGAATGCCTTCCCCGCAGCTTCAAACATTGGGCGTGGCCTAATGAGCTGGTTCAGCAACGGCCACGCCAAGGGCTCAGTGCATCTGTTTCCAGCCTGGCCTCTGCCGCTTAGTTAGAACATCCCAGAAATGCTTAAATTCACCTCCCACACTCCCCACACCATCTCGTCTACACTTTTCTCTTTTCTCTCAAGATACAGACAGCACCCAGGGCAAGGAAGGGTAGAGAACATCTCACAAGCATCTACCACATGTCTAGCTCAGAGGTGGACATTGACATTCACAAGGACACTCCAGGGTACACATATTCATTATTCCATTGCATAGAAGGAGGAACTGAGGCAAGCTCAGAGAGGTTAAGCAACTTACCCAACATCACACAGCTAGTGATTGATGGATCTACCATTAGAGTCGAAGTGTTTCGATTCCAGAGCCCATGCTATGTGACCTACAGGACAAAGGACCAGAATGAACTGCTCGACTGGAAACTCCTTGAGAACAAGAGCCAAGCCTTAAACGTCTCTCTATTTCCCACAGACTAACCAAAGGAAGGGCCCTCCATAGGTGATAAAAAGAATGAATGAATGAATGCATTCATAAATGAACAGTGTAATAAAATAAGAGATGTTTCCTTCTTGAGGTGGTTTATAACCTGAACTGCTGATTAAGTTTTATGATAAAACCAAATTCAGAGTGGCACCAGTGACCAATAACTGTTAGCTTTCACAGCAGAGAGAGCAATTGGAAAGGAAGCGTGGAGTAATGAAACTGTCAGGGCTGCTGGCCAGAATATGCTCCATCCCCAGACAACTACTACTCAGCCTTTGTGATGCCGAGCTCCCTTGCTCTTCACACAGAGCAATGACACCCTCCTCCTTGCCTCACCTAGTGGAGGAAGATCAACTTCAAAAATTACAGTGTGCAGCCCTGGCTGGTGTGCCTCACTGGGTCGCAGCATCATCCCATGAACCAAAACATCGCAGGTTGGATTCCCAGTCAGGGCACGTGGCTGGATTGTGGGTTTAGTCCCCAGTTTGAGTATGCAGGAGAGGTGACAGATTATAGTTTCTCTCTCCATCTCTCTCCCTCCCTTCCTTTCTCTCAAGAATCAGTAAGCATGTGCTCAGGTGAGGATCAAAAAAAAAAAATTAAAGTGTGCAGCCAACATTAAGCTTCAGTGTAACTAAGGTGGCCCACTGACCATCATCCCAAAGTGTTCCCAAAGATGTATGCCTTACCTCAGGGAGGGTTATTGTGGCTAGCTGAATAATGGCCTCCCAGAGATGCCCATGTCCTAATCCCTGGAACCTGTGACTATGTTATTTTACAAGGCTTGCAGGCATGACTAAGTTAAGAATCTTAAGATGGGAAGACTACGCTGGGTTACCTGAGTAGACCCTCTGTGATCATAAGGAGCCTCACAACTAAAACAAGAAGGTGGGAGGGCCAGAGTCAGAGAGAAATGGAAAATGCTAAGCAGCAGGTTTTTGAGATGGAGAACAGGGCCGAAAGCCTAGGGATGCAGGTGGCCTCAACCAACTGGACAAGGCAAAGAACAGGTTCCCCCCTAGGGCCTCCAGACAGAGTGCAGCCCTGCCGACACCTGATTTTTAGCCCAGTGAGTCTAATTTGAGCTCAGATTGCCAGAACAGTAAGATAATAAATGCACGTTCTCTTAAGGTACTAAGTTTGTGGTAATTTGCAGCAGTCGTAGGGAACAAACTAAGCCAAAGGTCTGGCTCTCCCCCTCAATCAGGTTCCATTACCTAGCTCTTCTAGGCTGACTATCATCCAGAAGGCCACTTGGCTTATCTGCAAGAAGGAATCTACCTGTAAGACAAAATCCCCATTTTGGCATGACCAGCACCCCTTCTCCAAAAAGGCAGACCAGCAAGGGAAGCCAACCAGCATGGGAAGCCCACCCACACGTGAAAGGATGCTGATGAACACCTATTGGAGGAAGCAGAGGCAGATGAGTCACCCTGCTCCTGAGCCCCAGCCCAGAGCCTGCAGCACTTATGCCCCATGTGGGCATGATAGGGAACTCAAGGCTTGGAAAATTTTAGCTTAAGGTAAAAAGTTGTAAGTCTAGCAAGGAATGTGTTATGTTACAGCTTTTGTTTCAGAAACTACAGACGAGGTCCATCCTGGCTCTTGGGAAAATAGCTGACCTCCTGGGGCACTGCTAGGGATTACCACCTGGGGACAACTGGAGGCATCCGGGCCTTTGTGTTCCAGGGAGAGACAGAAGACCACCCACCCCTGGGAACAGCTGACTGCCCAGGACAGGTGCGTTGCAGCTTCTGAATCTCAAAGCCCTCGCTGCACCTTGTTTATCGCCGGTCCCCCCCCCCCCCCCCGGGCCCGTCCCTTTTAAAAGGTCTGGCCTGGAAAGAAAAGACAAGATGGTCTGTTAGGGTATGAACCCACCATCTTCTAGATCGTCAGCCATCTGAGTAAAGCGCCCATAAAGATTCAACCATTGTCATTGCTTATTGGGTTTGGTAGTGACAGGCAACCCCAACACCGGTGTCTTTTCTGGTTACAGGCACAGCCTTGTCAAGGGAACTGGCATACCTGAGTCTCCTGGCTACAGTGCTCTCTGTCAGGCAGGTTTTGGAAGGGACTGGCAACGCGGCATTCAAAGAAGTTCCCTTCTCTATGCACACTTGGCTGGCCAACACCTCTTACGGGTGTTAGATGTGTTCTTTCTTTAGAATTGTGACTATTAAAAAAAACACATTTAAAGCACTCAGAACACAGGCCCAGCCAAAAGTAGATAGTCAACTAATGTCAGTTATTATTATTATCATCATTATTATTAATATATTCAACCCAGTGATAGTCAAGTGTGGTATCCTGGGGTCCTTTTTTCTCTTTAAGGTGGTGCTATTTTACCACTCTGCTCTTTATGGCCAGGTGTTAAATATCCAGCTACACCCTCACCCCTTTCACTGACTGCACAATGGATGATCTGTAGGATCTGTTTCAATAAATCAGCAAATGCATGTGAAGCCGTGAGTATAGTGCATGGCGTAGAATGGAAATGCATCAAGTGTTTAAATTCGCACTCATTTCCTCTCCATTACGGGCTGATTTGTGTCCCCTCAGAATTCATATGTTGAAGTCCTAATCCCCCCTACCCAGGGCCTCAGAATGTGACTGCATTTGGAGACAGAGCCTTTAAACAGGTGATTGGGTTACATGAGGCTCTTAGGGAGGTCCCCACCCAATCTCACTGATGTCCTTATAAAAAGAGATGAGGACACACAAAGAGACACCAGGGATGTGCACACACAGAGGGGTGGTCATGTAAAGAAGGGTCGACAGGCTGCCATCTATAAGGCAACGAGAGAGGCCTCAGAGGAGACCAACCTGGTGTCACTTTGATCTTGGACTTTCAGCCTCCAGAAATGTGAGAACAAACTTCTGTGGTTTAAGCCGCCTAATTGTTTGGCATCCCCAGAAAACTAATATACTCTCCTTTCAAGAACAGATAATTTTTTGCATTTCTGAACATCAGAAAGCTGTCGCATGACTTAAAACAGATCCCTAATCCCTCTGTGGGCCTGAAAAGTCTGTTTTGTGAGGGAAGAATGCACGTTTTCCCACCAGGACTTGGCCGTGGTACCTGGCACTCAGGAGAGGGTTTCTGGCTTCCTGAGGAAACGGGTGCATTAGCTTTACAGTCCCCGCAAGAGGCCCGCATGCAGTCGTGCACCAGAGCCTCACAGAGGAAACACCATTGGCACCACAGATACAAAAAACTGTAAAATCACAAATGACAGATTCGTGACTTCCCTGAGGGAATAAATAGCAAGAACAGATGGGCCCTGAAACTGGGAGGTTTCATTTAAATGTTAATAAATAACATTTTGATAACTTAATGAACGTGGTAAGAAAAGAATAGCAAACTAGCACCAGCAAACCAAAACACAGTTTGCCCACCCTGGTGTTGGCCCAGGATGATTTCCTATAAGGAGGGGCACAAGGTTACATGGACAAATTATCTCCCAAGGATTTACAGCATCCCCTCTGAACTGGCAAAGATGAACACGTTGTGAGGGGTGGCATCCAGAGAAATACAATGCACCCCATTTTCCCTGTGCACATCTTCTGGGTCCCACATGGGGCAACAGTCCTTCCAAGGCCCAGGTAATTTCTGGGTAAAGGGGTAACTTACAGACTTGCAGGGGACAGAGAGCAAGTGCGCTCAGAGGTCAAAACGATCTCCCCTGGAGATTGCTTGTTCCCGGCTAATCCAGCCTGTTCCCAATTACTCTCTCCTCACTTGTCTCTGGAGACCTTCAGAGGAGACGTGTCCAGGAGAGAGAAAATAGCACTGGGCAAGGGGACCAAAGGATCATAACCACACACCGACCATGAGACTTCAGATGAGCAACGTAGCTTCTCCGCAAGGTGGGGATAACACTTCCTACCTTGCAGGAATTTGTTGGAAAGAGCAAACAAGGTCCCCTCCTTAGAAAATGGTAGGCTAGTAACTGGCATTCGACAAATGCAAATCTCTCCCAGTGGTGCCCCCAAATAGCACAGTGTACATGGGGGGCCCATCAGTAAACACTGCGTGGCTCTGGGCTTTCTTGGTTATTCCTGGCAAACAAACGCAGGTTCTCTGGTTTTACGGCCCTCGCACACTGTCAAGCTCTTACTTCAGTACATCTGTTGGAAAGAACGATAAAGAACAGACAAAAGGTTGGAGAAGATGAGCCCCAGATGCTAAGTATCTTAACTGGGACATCCAATTTTGTGAAATGACTCAGAGAGACAAAACAAGCAACCAGAAAAGCAGCAGAAAGGATGGAGAGGGAGCCAGGACTGGAGGCGCCGGCTCTTCAGCAAGTGGGCTGGCATGAGCACGCAGGTGACTGGTGCCCCAGAGGCTCACAAGCCATAAGGACAGAGCAGTATCAGCCCAGCATGAGAAAGCTGAGCAGTTCAAAATGATTCTGAAGGGGAAATTAACCCCAGGTACCCCTGCGTCCCCACATGATTCCCCAGGAGGATGTCTGGGGATCCCATCTGTGAGCACCCTGAACTTAAGTCTTAACAGAAGGAGAAAGGACATATTTGGTAAACACGTACTCTGAATCAGGCTCTCCTCTGGTCTCACCTGCATCCACAGCATCCCCGGCCTAACGGGAAATACACTGGTGAAATGTGTTTCTAGGACCTGGCACAGTGGGGGTATGCCAAACGGAGACTGTAGAACAGATAC
Source organism: Tonatia bakeri (assembly GCA_004024845.1). Lineage (NCBI taxonomy): Eukaryota > Metazoa > Chordata > Mammalia > Chiroptera > Phyllostomidae > Tonatia > Tonatia bakeri. The sequence goes on from PVIA01010635.1 coordinate 8,212, forward strand.
TGGGTACAAAGTCTGTGTAGTCAGACTCCTAAAATCAATGGGCAAGCGTTACGTTTAAAATAGGATTAATATAAATCGTTGCTTTCTTGAGGTGGGTGCAGAAGGGAAGGGAGTGGAATAGAGGAACGGATCCCCCTTTTGGAATGAGGACCCACGTGGTGCAAGAGAGCTCCTGTTCTGCTCTCATTTGCTTCCATTTTTAAGCCAACTCCTCTCTCTTCCCTTCTAGTAAGTGGGTGCTCCGTTTGGTTCGCCCAGCTGCTGACTCCATCTTCAGCAAGCATAATAAATAAATAAATAAAATGGTGAATTTATGAGAGAACATAATAGCCATGAAAGACACAGGTAGAAAGAGATTCCACCCAACAATTATGGACAACTCTAGAAGGCAAATAAAATCCTGGAAACAAACATGAAGATTGAAGGTTCATTCTGTCACTGGCTTTCAACCCTTCACTGCATATTATGAGCACTGGCAGTTTCTTCAAAAAATTTAATTTCCTAGCCTTCTCCCTAGTGTTTCGGTTTTAAATATTCACTAATTGCACCAATAAATTTGGGTAATTTCAAATTCCCTTGCAAATCCGAGGCTTAGAATAAGTCATAATTTGTGTATTGTATTAGTTTATAACAGCCAGAGCCAGGAGGGAAATTTGTCACTTGCTAAATTCAGGCAGGTCACCAAGTGGCCCAGATGGAACCATGAAACAAGTGCATTGCTTGCCGTAGCTCTGTACTCGCATCTCAGATGACAGGGTACCTTAGACACCGCTCACCTTCCTTCCTCATCCACTTTAGCCATTTAATCCCTCCCTGAAAGCAGAGGGATTGTCAAATTGGAAAAAGATGTATCTTTTCAAAGATAGCTCTTACCACTGGAAAAAGCTCATTCCCTTAGAAATGCCAACCCTTTGCTCCTTGCAACACTTTGCTGTAGGCCAACATTTTATTTATGTATTCTGGACCCTGCCTTAGTCTAAAAAGTGGAGTAAGTTGGCCGAGCATCCTGCAGAGGATTCCATCTGCTGCCGGCCAGACAGAAGCTGAGGATTAGAAGTAAAAGCTAGAGCCCCAAGCGGATCAGCCAGCATGCCCATGCCCCCAGTCCTGGCCTGCTGCAGAGAGAGCTCATCAACCAGGGCATAAAAGTTGTGAGGCCACCCAACAGAGCTGAAGGGAGGAGCGAAGGAGCTGAGAGGAGCCGGAAGTGGGGGAAAGAAGTAGATGAATTTTGTTTATTCAACCTGGAATGTGTGTGAAGTGTAACAACAGCAACGATGCTGCTGCTACTGATGATGATGCTGGTGATGATGTCCCTCCCTGGAACTGCTCCGGTTCAGACTGGCCCCTCTGAAGCTGGTGGCTTCTGCATATGCAGTTTTCTGGAGCTGTGTTCAGCCCCACTGTGGTCCCCTCCAGTGCTAACTAAAGAACCTCTCAGAGAGGGACTCCTCCAGACTCACCAGCTGTCCATGCATCCAGCCATTTCTTCAGGTAGATGGCCCCCTGTCATGATTCCACTACTGCTTGAACAGCCCTGGGCTCCTGTTTCTTCCCTATGCTTTACGCTTCTTCCTAGGGAGCCTTCTGCACTTTCCTAAGCTCTCAGTGAATGGAACAAAACAAAAAATGTTCTTCCCTTGGCACTATACTGCTGTCCTTCCTTCCCTGATGGTGCAGAACACTCCATTAAGCCTCTTCTTGCCTGCCAAAATTTCCAGACCAGAGCAGGCACCAGATTCTACGTCTTCATATTCCAAAACTCCAGGGTACGTGTCAAGCCCTCCAAAGAGCTCCCTTCGTAGTCCAGTACATTCCATTAGTATCACGGGGGAGGAGAGTGTCTGCTGGCTTGCAGGTCAGCAAACAGCCAAGACAAGACACCACCACACCCCTTCTTTCGAGCATCCCCAATCTGCACGAGGGAGTCTCTGGTAGTCCCTTCATTTGACTTTGTGGGGAGTGAAAAGTCTTTCACCTCAAGCAAGTACTTCCTGTAGGCCAGGAGTCCAAAGATTCTCATTTCCCTTTCCATCTGTATACTTATACAGACCTGGGAACTTGAGTTGAGGGTTCCAAGGCCAGTGTTGTTACTTCTCGCAAATTCATGAGGGACCCCTGTTATTTGTGGCTCACCTTAAAAAGCAGAGTGCCTAAGCCTTCTGATTTTCAGATTTACACTTTGAATGTTCATTCTCAGACAAGAGAAAAGTCCCACCCTATTACATAGTTACGTTGCTTTGATAGATCGAATTATCATTTTTAATTCTTCTCCCCCATGTAATACGATTATAATCCACATTCCCAGCCATGCAACACTGAAATATTTCCCACTGTGAGAAGAATATACTTCCCACTTCACTGATATTGGGTTTGGCCATGTGATTGAACTTGGGCAATGAATGTTAGTAAGCATGATGTACATAGAGGCTTTAAATGTGTGAGTACAGTTTAGCATCCTCCATGGCTTCTTGTCATTTACTATGAGAGGAATATGTCCCTAGTAGCAGCCTAGTAGCTGGACAAGAGACATGTGGAGCAGACCCGAACCTGACTTACAACATGAAGAAGAATATCTCCAGTTGACTGTAAAACTCATGAGTGAGATAAATAATGTCCGTTGTGGAAGCTACTGAGATGTCTGGGGCTGTCTGCTATGCAGCATTTGTATTATGCAGTAATAGCTAACTAATACACTTGGTATATGCCCAACATTTTGCTGAACACTACATTATCTCTATTTATTTATCTTAGCAACTGTATGATATAGAGCACTATTAATATTACCTTTGTTTTACAGACAAAGAAAATGAGGCACAAAGCATTTGAGCACATTTAGTATAAGCTTCTATTCCAGTAATCTGACTCCAGAGCCTACAGTCTAACCATCATGGAACATAAAACAGAAGGAGAGAAAGGTGTAGCTCTGTGTTCTTCTAAGTCTGTACTTTGGTGTTGACCTTGAGCGCAAAGCCACAATGGCGCTTATGAGCTCCCTACCGACACAAGCCTGGCCAGATCCCAAGAGCTGAGGCCATTTTTCCAGCTCTGTCAGAAAAATGAGACAGGCTTCCCTTCCAGAATGCATGACCCTTCTCTGAACCTTGAGGAGGGGATGCTCCATGGGGAATTCTACCCAAGGAACAAGCCTGCCTTTGTAAAGTGCACTCATCTGACATTCTGCACAGCCTTGCACAGCACACATCATTCTCTGCCTATTTTCATTCTCTCTAAGCAAATATCTCTGGATGTTTCTTTTGAATATTATATTATTCCACAATTGCCAGCTGCTGGGATTATACAAATAACCTGATAATAGCAAAGCAATATGCTGTCCGGTGTTCAAACACACCACACAAAACAGAGCAGCCGAGGGTGCCAGTTCTCATTCACAGCCGGCAAATGGAAGCCACCCACATGCTCCCAGTTTCGAGAGAACAGAGTAGCAGGCAGTTTAGTCCCAAGATGTTTTACTCTTCAGCTTCCAAGATGTTCTGTGCACAGGGAGAATGTAAAGTCATGTTCTTTGGCAGAACAAACTCATCAATGTAATTCAACAACACACTGTTTTCTTTCGCCGAAGTTGGTACCCGTGATGGGCAGCAATGGGGCTTACAGGTGTCCAAGTTATACACAAGCTTGCAATTCTGAGGGCAAGGACCAGGTCTTCTTTACTTACCACTAACTCCAATGCCTAGCACAGTGAGCAGTGAATAAATATTTGCTGAATAAATCAATGTCAAAGGGAGTTAAGGGGAGTGGGAACTTAATCCTTGAATTGTGCGTATTTTAATTCTTAAAATACAAAATTAGGGCAAGCAAGGACAGGGTTATGCAAACTGGAACCCCTTAAAAAATGAAGGAAAGATGGAGAGACAGCCAGACTTAAAAAGTCTTTAACACTCACCAAGAAACGCTTTGCTTCAGCAAGGAAAGCCAGCTCAGTGAGTGTGGTGAACTCTGTGGGCTTTGCCCACCCAGCAAGCATGTCTCCTTCTTTTAGTAACAAGTCCCCCATTTTCCGTGGCAGAACCCCTCTTCCCTCACTGCATGTAGGACTCAGAGTGGGGGTGGTCTCAGGCAGGGGTATGTGACCCCAGCTGGGCCACACAGATTTCTCGCATTTGAGAATGTGAATCTTGAACTGAGCACCCAAATCCAGAAAATAGTTGGGGGACTCAACCCCTTTGGGGATGTTTCTAAATAGCCTATCTGTTAGTAAGGGAGCAGGCTGGACTTTTCACAGACAGACTGCAGACTTTCCCCAGAACACTCGTGAAATTATCATCAGTCCTGGGGCACTCCCACTAAGTCACAGTTTTGCTCTTTCAGTCCAACTTCTTTCCCTGAACCCTTCACTGGAGACTACCAAAGAGCAGAGGGAAGAACTCCAAGCTGGAAACAGAGGTTCTGATCACACATCTGCCACAGGAAGTAAGTGACCTCCCCTCCACAGCATTAAGGGGCTGGGAGTAAATAGGGACAAAAGAGCCTTGTATGTTGAATCAATAGAAATTGACCCCTGGAAGCCCTGGGCCTTGGCAACAGAAAGCTCACACTGCCAGAGCCAGTGAGGCTTGGAGTTTAAAGCACTTAATCCCCTGGCTAGATGACTCGGACAAAGAGGATTAACCCTCAGACGAGAGTCATCATCCAAATATAGAGCAATCCCAAGCACAATATTAGAAACACGAAGCACCCCACCTTCTTTTGCAAATTTTTGTTCTGTAACTCTTTTGGTGAGTTGATCGATTAACTCACTAGCACCCAAAGTCAAGGTGCTAGACCCTCTCCGCATCCCTCCACCTTTCTCTGTTCTCCAATCCAGGGCTTCTCCTTTGAAATACGCAGGTATCTTTAAGGCACTCCAGGTTTGGCAAATAACTAACCCTGGAGTACCTACTGTGTGCCAGGGACTGTGTTAGACACCAGAGCTGCAGTGGTAGACAAGACGACACGGTCCCAGCTCTCGGGGAGTTTCAGTCCAGTGGAGAAACACCTCTGAGTACCATGTACCCTTCTAAGCACTAGACAACCATTATCTCTTCAATAAACGCCCCTCAACAAACCCATAATAAGATCTATGGAAAGTAGATCTTATTATGGCCATTTTAGTGATGAGGAAACTAAGGCCACTGTGAAAGCCGGAGGCCACCAATCCTGTGATGTGAGAACTGGAGATCAGCACAGCTTCTCAGCCAGAGACTGGCCAGCACTACCCAAAGAAGAAAAAAAAACAAACCAGAAACCCATCACGGGGAGTGAGAGGAGAACATAGCTCAGCACCCCACCATTCCCACATTGCTTCTAACCCTTCCTAATCCATCTCTCCTTTGTTCTTCTTGAGTTTACCTTCTATTACTTTAATTTTTAAGTTACTGCCTTTACATTGCTTTCCTATACCTTCCCTTTCCTTAAAACTTTATTTTAATGCTTTAAGAAAAAAATAAGTGTTTACGTTTAATCCATGGACCTTTCAGTGATTACAGGTGGGATGCATTCACCCCGTATTATCATCAGGGTAGGGGTGGAACTGAGTCCCTTGCACCCTTCAGGGCCAAGGTTAGGAATTCCTGACATTGCCATGACCCCTCCAGCCCCACCCCTGGGCCCAGCACTCTGCCCAGAGCAGGCCGTCCCACAAGGCCATTTCCTCCCTCCAAAGCTGTCTGCATGCCAGCTGGGCTCCATTCCTCGGTGCCATCTGCTGCACCCAGCATCAGGAGAGAGGCCACAGTCCGATTCTACACATGACAGGAGAGCAGGGGCTGCAGGCTAAGCAAAAGCAACCTACCTGGGCCCAGGCTTTGGGAGCCAGTGAGGGAAACCCTACAGGACTTTTCAGAGGAAGCTGTTGAGGGGCATGACAGGGCTCTCACGTGCCTGTGAAAATGAGTTGTGGGTTTCTAAGCATAATAAGAAAGAGAACCCAGGCCCTGTTTTCCTGTTCTCTCTTGACCTCTCCCCTGAGACAACCTTACATTGCTGCAGCCCTGATTTGCGCTCTGATCCTCTCTCTGTCATTAACTGACTGCAGGGCCTTAACTAAGTAGTTGTTTCCTCCTCTAGATTCAGCTCCCTCCTTTGCTTAGTAAGGAATTTAGGTTCCTGCTTTACAAGGTCCTTTCAGCTCTGAAACACTAAGACCCGCTATATTTCAAATAAGTCTTTCCTTTGCCTTGAATTTGTTCTGGACCTGAAAAGGAACCTGTCCATGAAATAATCATGCAAACAAAACCCGCACACTCGGGAATAATGATGGATGGCGCATTTACCCAGGGACATGTTCTGTTCCTTCTCCTTAGCAATACTCATTTGCAGGTTTCTGTCATGGAAAGACCTTGAAAACTTGTACTATCCCTGCTTAGGTGAGTTTTAGAACCCAGGACTTCTGCCAACATACGTATCATCTGGAGTCAACACAGGCAGCTCCCAGCTTGAACAGCCAACTTACAGACCCAGATATCTGTAATTCAAGATTGCCCCAGGGTCTGGCAAAGTTACCCTCTCTTACATCTATGAAAAAGCTGGAAGCAAAAGAAATGAGAGTGTGCATCCACTTCTCCTAGGGTACTTTTATCCGTGATTTCTCTAGGCCCCAGGCTTCCCATCTATACAATGGAAATAAGAGAAAGGATGTGGCCTATGTTGATCTCGCTTCTAAAAGAAGTTCAGGTCAACTCCATTTCTGAGAGGTTACACAGTCACCGCTGAGGGGAGAATTTTCAATTGCCTTTTGGGAAAAAAAAAGTTAATGCCTGCCACTGTCTCCACTGCCGCTCAGGACAGAAGCAAGTGCTAACTACTGAATGGAACAGGAAGTGGGTGGAGCAGGAGTTATAGGAAACAGGAAGAGTTACTAGGACCACAGGCTTCTGCATGGTGAGTTGAAGGAAGGAATCCACAGTGTGGCTCTTCATTGCTAGAGCAGGAAACATTGTCCAGTGAGCTGTAATCAACAGTCAGGACAGCAAGGGAGATTTAACCTTTGCTGCTGAGGTATTTGAAAGCTCCAGGGGTAAGTAGGGTGGATGCTCTTTGATCTAGAGGAGGCCAGAATGACAGCAAAGGCATGGAAGGGAGGTGGGAACAGAAACTGTTAGCTGCTGAGTACCTACTGTGCTGAAGACTTAGCTTGTCACTGTCACTTAAACTCTCATTTCCTACCCAGGCCAGTGAGGAATAACTAGGAAGAGGCTTCAGCAATAGAGCCGTCATAAGGGCATTTGTTCATTCATGGAGCCAATATCTATCATGTGCCTGCTATGTTCCTGGAACAGAGAGGACAGCGGCCTTTTGCAACAGAAGACACCATGGCACAGATTGACTCAGAAATTTTCACATAGAATTCCAACAAACCATGGAACGTTGCAGAGCTGAGCTAGTGGGGTTGGCTTATTGCAGAGAGTTGAGGGCTGATTATCATCCACTTGTGTCATTTTGAACATCTTGGGCCCCATGCAAATCACCTCAACAGCACTGGTGACATTACATGACAGTCGCTCAATTCTTTCTTCACACGGAATCTTTAAGTCCCTCAGCAAGTATGTTGATCCCTTAGTTAACATTTAGACTAACATATTTCCAAGTCCAGGAGCATGAAGGGAACTGAAGAGTACTTGAGTATTATTACTACCACCACCATAATCATCTTCATCATCGTCATGACCATCACTTCACAGCTGAGGAAACCAAGGCTCAGAAATATTAAAAAACTTATTCATCTTATACATCTATAAAGTAATGAAGTTTGAGTCCAAACCTAGTTCTCTCTGATATCAAACCCACTACTCCACCCTATGCCCCACATGGTAGGCCTAGTACCCATACAGAAAAATGGAGGCCAATTTGCCATCTCTCTCATACTCCCTTCTGGGCTCCAATTATGGTTTTCCACTGTTGCCCACACACAGAGGAGACTACTTGCAACTGCCCTCTGCCAATATCATTGCAAACAAAACTCTCGCTCACTGTATTCAGCCACACCACAGAGAGGAAATGAACAACACGTCAAGTCTGAGATTGAAGCCATACCAGCCCTCCCCTCTTCCTATAAGGCTATATTGCCTACCTCTCTTCTTTCATAAACAGGGACACATTATGCCAGATACTGTAGATATGGGGCCTTTTTTCAGGCAAGCTGAGGGATGATACTCTTCTACTTCACATAAAACCGATTTAAATAAAAGTCTCCTTTTTTTCAAGATCCTTCTTTGCTCCTGCTCAATCTTAAATTAAGAGCAGTACAATAATAAACCAAGAACATCACACCCCTGAATTTCAGCCACTTCTCTCCAGAGGATTTTGTCTCCTTTTTTAAAAGTATGAGCTATTTTTTTGGCTTCCACTCATTTCTCTGTCTTGTCACCACACATTGCTTTCTGTAAGATATAAGTGATTGGAGCCTTCACATTTAAAGTCTGTTTTTAGACCATGGGATCCACAGTAAGGTTCCCAAGAGACCTTGGAAAGAAGGGGAATAACTTCAGGGCGTTACATTGTAAGATCCACAGAAGCAAAGATTTGTAGTCCCCTCCAATGATTAAATGGTTCCATTCATTCAGTCAATAAAAATTCATTAAGCACATACTATGCGCCAGGCAATATTCTGGGCACAGGGCACCCTGGTGAAGCAACAAATAAATATCATTCTGATGATATCTCCTTCATGGGACTGTGACCTCCAAATGTATATCTCCTTCTTGGGACTGTGGCTTCAAACCTGAACTCACGCACACAAATTGGGTGCCCTACTGAAACCCTGTAACTCTTCCTTCTCCGTCTCAGTAAAGGGCAACGCCTTTCAGTTGCTCAGGTCAAAATATATAAAGTCATCCTTGACTCCTTTCTTTCTGTTATACCCTAGATCTAACCCATCAGCAAATCCTATCTTCTCCATCATCAAATATATCCAGAAATTGGCCACTCCTCCCCATCTCAGCCACTACTGACCCTGGCCCAAACTGCCATCAGCTCTCGCCTGGATCACTGCAGTAGCTTCATGATTGATCTCCCTGTATTCACCCTTGGCCCCCTAGAGTCTATTCTAAGTTCTAAAACTCAAGTGATCACTATAAAACATAAATCAAGTAATGACAGCCTGTGCCCAGAATTCTCCAATGGCTTCCTGTCTCACTAAGAATAAAAGCCAAAATCCATACAAGGCCCTACCAGCCTCTGTACTACCCAGCTCCCTGCTGATTGTCTGACCTCATCTTCTATCACGCTCTTCCTCTCTCGGTTGCTTCTACATGAGGCTTCTTGCTGTTCTCAGAACATGCCAGTACTTTGCTGCCTCAGAGCCTTTGCACTTACTTCCTCTGCCTGGAAGTGTCTTTCCCCCAGATATGCATTACATAAAATGCCCATCCCCAACTCTACCCTCCTTCCCTACTCCCTCTCACCCAGGCACTCCCCGTCTTCCTTTCTCTCCTTGACGATCTTTCATCACGTACATTACACATCTACTTGTTCACTCACATATTATTTCTCTCCCCCAGCTAACAAGAATGCTTCACGAGGATGGATCATGTTATTTTTTTACTGCTGTATCCCTGCCTATAGCATGCCTGGCACATTGAGAACACTCAATAAATATTTGGTGAGTGAATGACTATCTAAACATATATATATATATCTAAAGTAGGTCAGCCATGGAAACACAGAAAAGAAAAAGAAGTGCAGGCATTGCCCGTTCAAGCAGAGCCCAGGAGAAAAGGAGCCTTAGCCAAGGCGACTTTAAATATTAAGGTCCCTATGTTAGAGAGATTGCAAAAACATCCCCAGTTCTTCCCCTCCCTGGATCCATGTTCTTTGTAATGTCTCATCAAGAAGTGGGGTCTACTCCCTACTTCTTCATTCTGGGCTGGCCTTGTGACTTACTTATGTCAGTAGACGAGGATGAAGTAATAGTGTGCCAGTTACAAGTTCAGACCTCAAGAGGCCATGTAAGTGTCCACTCTCTCTTGAACTCCTGATCTGCCATGTGAACATGCTGGGCTCTCCTTGTGGAGGATGAGAGGCCACATGGAGCAGAGTCGAGTCATCCCAGCTGAGGCCATCCTAAAACAGCCAGCCCTCAGCCACACCATCAATGGACCAAAATCACATGAGCAAACCCAGGTGAGATCAACCAATCACGGCCCAGACACAATGAGAAAAATAAAAAATGGTTGTTGCCTTAAGCCCCTAAGTTTTGGGGTGGTTTGCTCCAGGGTCCCACTGGAAAGATCACCCCCAGGGTGTGTGATCAGTTCTTAGAGTGGGCAGCTAAGCTCTTTGCTCTCAGTACATGTTCATCAAGGAAACCTGCTCCTCGTGGTTCAGTTCTCATAAAGGGACATCTGCAGGAAGAGGACACACCAGCCATGCCACACAATATCTCAGCCACTGCAAATCAGTAGACTGGCATGCAGGTGAGCAAGGTCACTGTCATGTGACCCACAGACAGATCAAGTTTCTGAGACAGCAAGACTAAAAGCCAAACCTTGGATGGGGGAAATTCACAGATGTAAATGTCATCTTCTGAGGTGACTTAGGGGACGGCAACCAGCCAGCCACCCTGACTGTGACCCAGCTTCACCACATGTTATTTCACAGAAATTCTAACAAAGTTCTCAAGCACCCAGCCCTATTTCTGTCCATGAAGCACTGCAGTAGCCCCACTGCACCAAGGATGCAGGATCCATCCTGTGGGATGCAGCTCTCAAATCCCAAAACCATGCTGTTTGGAGGAGCAAAGTCTCAAAGGGGCAGAGCAGGGAACTGACCTCCATATCAAGCCTGCAACATAGAAGCCTCAAATAAATCCATCATATTATTTATATAAATGCATCCCGTGGTACACCAAAGGTCTTTGCACTTCCAGTTGATTCCAACCCCTTTCCATAACCATAGAAACTGCTATTGTTCTCAAAGAAAAAGGAGTAGTAACTACTCCTCTTTCTGCAGGACTATTATCTGCAGAAAAGGAAAATATCTGCAAGACTATTCAATAAACTGACCCTTTCTTTCATCGTAGGGGAAAGGAAATGAACATGCCAGGAAGGTTCAAAATGCCCAGAATGCTCTTCCTCAGACATCTGCCGGGCTCACTCCCTCACTTCCCCAGGGGTCTGGTCAAATGTCACTTATCAGCAAAGCCTTCCCTGACCAAGCTGCATAAAAAAATAACAATCCTTACCCTGCCCTCTGGCAGTACTCCCAATTCCTTTTACCTTACTTTATTTCTCTCCATTATAATGCATCATCGGCTGATACACTATCTAGTTACTTATTTATTTGTCCATTATCTTACACATACACACAAGTTAAGCTCTTTGAGGGGCTTTATTAATTCAATTCTGTATTCCCCTCATATAGGACAGTACCTAACATGTATTAGTTACTCAACGAGTGAACTTCCATTTCTTAAGCACCTATTTGTGCCAAGCAATGAACAATTGCTATATGACAATCATCTCACAATGAACAAATATTTTTAAATAACTTCTATGTCATTATTATAACACCTTTATTGCTATCTCTATTTTATAGGTTAGGAAACCAAAGCTTAAGAGATGCTAAGTAACTTGTCCAAGACACTCATCTAGGTCTGTCTAATCATCAAAGCCCACACTCCTTGCGGTGGGCCAGGATGCTTTCCAAATACCTTGATGGTTCTGTGACAAAATGCATGTGATACACGTCTATGGCAAACATGCATGACGCTGGATTTTCATCTCCCAGAAAAGATCAGTACTAACAGCTTTAGTTTTCTGTTATTCCACCCACTTAGAGATCAGGTCAGAGCTTCCTTCTGAACTGGGCTGGGACAAGCAGACAGGTCAGGGACCTGAGGGGGGGAAAAGCAGAAGTTCATCTGCTCTGAGACTTCCTCAGAATTTTCCAGAATCCCTGCCTGGCATAGGATGTATTCCTCCTTTGGTGTCAGCCTGTGTCTGTGCCTCCTGGGGTCTCGTCACACACTATAAATGACAGCCCTGCCGTGACCTGTGAAGCTCTGCCCACCCGGTGGCAGTGATGTTGGAGGAATGGGAGGATAATGTGGGTCACTTCACAGACAAGGGACAAGGGAGGGACCCAGCCTTTACTGAAATCCATGCCATGTCTCCTTGATGAGGGCTTCACTTCTAAAATAATCACTGCCACAATTAATTCCTGCTTCCTCTCTGCTCGCACCTCTTTCTTTTCACACCTGCATTACTGAACTTATCACACTTCCTTCTTACAGGTGTTTTTCCCCCACCAGGTGTGAGCTGCTGGGAGTCTGGACTGTGTTCTTTTCACCTCTGCACCCCCAAGGATTAATCGGCCTCTAACATATACCAGGTGCCCGGTAAGCATTTGCTGACTCAAGAAAGATGCAAAATGAGCCTGTACTGTATCTGCTGCATCAGCTGGAGCAAACGGGACAAGTCACCTCTTCCGAAAAGGGCAGGAAACAGAAACATAGAAGAAACCACTGCAGACTAGAAGAACCACTGAACTGGAGACAATGCCCAATTCTCCCTCATGCACACACACCTCTCATCCCTCACTTGCCACCCCCTCAACCTCAAAGCCACCCACATTTACCTCCCAACAGGCTTTCTAAAAAACAAAACCCTAGCAGGCACTCCCCAGTGCTCCACCTCACCACACCAGAGCCCAAGACGCAGGTAAGTTACCTGTAAACAGAGCTAGTTTGCATCTGTGATTGCTGGTTAAAGGATCGTGTTTCAGCAGCCCGCTGAACCCTGGACAGCAGAGATATCTAACACCCGTCTGCAGAACAAACAGCAGTGCTTCGCTCCTCCCTGGCTAAATGCATTTGCACACCCATCCCTGCAGAACAAATCACGTTCTTTTCCTTGCGCTGAAATCCATCTACAGACAAATCCTCTGTGTCCGTAAGAAACCGCTCCCACTCCCGCGGAGGGCGCCCTCACACACAGAAGAAATGCACACTCACAAACCCCAACCCAGAGCCACAGGGTGTTAGAGTGTTTTTCATCGGTTCTTTAAGAACAAACCAACAGCAACAGCAAATTTCATCTCATAGGAATAGAATAGAAACTAAAAGCGGTGGCTTAGGGAAGCGGAGTTAAGAATATCAGTAGACTAAGTTGCAAAACTATACATATGGAGCTAACAGTTCAAACAGGGTGTTTGAAACAGCCCTGGGGGGCACCACCTTCAGAGAAGCACGCAGCCCCGGGCGGAAGGCAAGTCCTTGTTTTTCCAAGATTCTTCCGTCTTTTCTACCATTTACTACCAACATTCAGAGGTGCCCGCGGGTATGTTTCAGCCCCGGCAGGCGAGACTGGGAGCCCCTACTCCGCGCCCCCGCGGGTCTGCACGCGCCCGAGCGAGCAGCATCATCCCCTACCTGGATGGGAAATCCGTGGGCAAAAATCCTCGGACGGCGGCCACCAAGTGCGGGCAGAGCAGCGTCTTCCCTGGCGATCCCGGCAGAGGCAGGAGACCGCGGGGTGTCACACACCTGCAACACTGCGCCCACACCGCTGCTGCCCGCTGCCCGCCCCGCCTGGCGCAGCGCGGCAGCGCGCCCCCGCCACGCTGAGCACAGAGGGCGGGAGGCTCCTGAGGTTCCTGTTCTTCGGGATCAAATCCTAACCCGCTTTCTTCCCGGCCTGGGCACTAAAGAAATTCGCTGCAGCCAGTTGTTTGCTTCTAAATGCCCTTCTGATTCCAGGTGGAGTGTTTGGGACAGCTTGATGGGAAAGGGACCCACCAGGATCCCAGGCTTTGGATTTGCAGACCAATGAATGTTAAACTTCTTACCCCTCGAGTTTCAAGAATTTCCTTACACAACTTGATTATGGCAATCACCTCACCTAGGGTGAGGGGATTGCATTCACCAACTCCAAACTAGGACATGTCAGAAGACAGAACTCACATTCTTGGGAAGGAGAATCGTCTGATGGCCCCATCCCCAAAGTATCTTCCATCACATAAGTAATTAAATTGCTCTGTCCTTGTTACCCCATACGGGAACTGAAAATAATCTACTTGTGGAGTAGAGGGAAAGAAGAAGATGTGGAGAGCTTAATGCATTAAGCGAATCCCTCCACCTGTCCAACCTTCTAGTCCCCTGCCCCCACCTCCACCCACAGACCACCCACAAAAGTGGCCAGCAAAGGATCCTTTCAACGGAAAGGATCCTTTTAGAAACAAGGCTCCTCCTAGGAGACGGTGAAAAGCAATGAAGTGACACTAAATTCAGAGGTGAAATCAAACAACATGCCTCAGGTTCCTGGCCTCCTCTAGGGTATGGAACTACATTCCTTTTCAATAGTGCTGAAATGGAACCAGGTCCTGAAAGACTCTTCCTTCTTCCCCACCCAGCACAGCCCACCATCACAAGGCCTTCATTTCCACCTCCGCGTTCTCTCCACAGTCAGCACACTGCTGGCCCTCTCTTCGGTCCCCTCCCTACTTCCGGCTCCATCATCTCGCACCTGGATCAGCCCAAGTCCTTCAATTACTCAGCCTCTAGTCTCATTCCTTAAAATGTCAATGTGATCTTAACTCTTTCCTACCTAAGACTATGCATTTGCTTCTCAGTGCCCTCAGAAAAGCCAAAAGTCTTTTAACACATCTCATTTAATCGCCAAAGAGCAGGCCCCCGCTGAACCCCACAGCCTCACCTTTCCATCACCATCTTTTCCCCTGTGCTCCAAACTTTTACCTACTTGCACATGCCTCATCCTCTCACCTTCATGCCTTTGTATACATTGTTCCCAATACCTCCTAAAATGTTCTCTTCCCCCTAATCTTCTTATCCCTCCCCAATGCCTAATGGTTCTCAGTTGTCCCATCTCTTTCTCCAGGAAGTCTCCCCTCATCCCCACAATAACTGAGTTCTCTCTGTTCCATGTACCTAAAGCCACCACTGTTTCCTCTACCAACACACCCAATACATGTCACCGAAGTTAGTTGACTCATGTCTGTCTTCCTCACTAAAATGTAAGCACGTCTCTCTTATCTGCCAAGTGTGCACAGGATACACAGCATCTAGTGTCTGCTTGGTCAGTGTACCTTAGTACAGCCACCATCCAGATTAATATGTAGAACAGTTCTGTCATCCAGAGGTTTATTTATGCTCCTTCCCAGGCCATGAGCCCTCACCTCCCAGATGCAACCACTACACTCACGTCTTTTAGTGTCATGCTTGTTCTTGGACTATATATAAATGAAATCATACAGTATGTATGCTTTTGTGTATGGTTCCTTTTATTCAAAATAATATCTATCGGATTCATTCATACTTTTACACAAATCAATAGTTAATTCTATTTTCATTGCTGTATAGTACTTCATTGTCTGAATACAGCAAAATTTATTTATCTCTTTCCTAGAGATAGAGGTAAATTCTTATTGCTTCCAGTTTTTAGCTGTTAGAATAAAGCCACTGTGAATATTTAATGGACATATGCATTCTTTTCTCTTGAGTGTGTAACTAGGAATGGAATTGCTAGGCCACAGGGTAAGTGCATGTTTTGTTTAGTGGCCACTGCCAAAACTTACAGTCCCACCTGCAGTATTTGAGAGTTCCAGCTGAAAAAAAAAAAAAAAAAAAAACCCTGAAAAAACCAACAGGTCTTCTTTGATCCACATGAAAAGTGAGGTCACAGGGCAGACCACTACTCCCAAAATTGGAGAGAGAGACAGGCAAATACAGAGAATCACCACTTACTAGAGCAGAATCCCAAGAGTAGAAACCTCCACAGGAATCAGCGCCAGGCCAGGAAAGCTTGAACTGTGATTGACGACTTATTGGAGGCCCAGTGCAGACAAGTCTGTGAGATAAAAATTCCAGGAGGACCCAGTTATCAGGGGACCCCCACACTTTTGTAAGTTTTTTCTTCAGAGGCTCAACCAAGTGCTCACAGGGAATACGACGAGAAAAATATCCTTATGCTTCCAGAAAGTGCAGAAGAAAATGTGGCCATTTTGAAATATGCCAGAGCATTCTACTCTTTCTTATAAAGTCTTCCCTCAAGATACACTACTTTATCACAGCAAAATAACTTATAGGGATTTTGTCATAGCCTAACCAACTACAGGAAAGTGAGGTGACAGGGGGGAACTCCAGCCCCTTCCAGTTATCCTGTCCCACATCAGGGGGAAGGGACTGAGAGGCACTGGTGAAGTTCATAGCCAAGGATCACAGGCTCACTAACCATAGGACAATAGAATGGATCTCCTCCCTCCCCACCTCACCACCACACCTTTAAAAGCCTCTTTACTGCAGTTTCTTTTACTCAGTACATCACGTCCAGCTTTCGACAACAACAAAATTAGAAGGCATAATATTAAAAGGCAAAAGTACAGTTTGAAGAGACAGAACCACACTCTTCTATGGCAAGATGTGGAAATGATCACATTGTGAATTTAAAACAACTGCGATGCATATGCAACCTCCCCTAGTGGAAAAAGTAGGCAACATGCAAGCAAGAACAGATGAATAATGTAAGCAGAGATGGAAATTTTAAGAAAGAATCAAAAAGAAATACTAGAAGTCAAAAACACTGTAATAGAAATGAAGAATGCCTTTGAAGGGCTGATTAGTACTTAGTACACTGGGTATGCTTGGGGTTGGGGACAGGAAATCCCTGAGCTTGAGGATATATCAATAGAAACTTGCAAAACTGAAAAAGCAAAGAGGAAAAAAGGCTGAAAGAAAAATAGGAACAGAATATCCAAGAACTATGGGACAACTACAAAAGGTATAATATGCAAGTAATGGGAATACCCAGAGGAGAAGAGAGAACAAAAGAAATACTCAAAGAAATAATGACTGAGAGTTTTCCCAAATTAATGTCACCAAAGCACAGACCCGAGAAGTTCAGAGAACAGGCAAAATAAATACAGGGAAAAATCTACACTTCGCCATGTGGATCCTGCGAAGACAAATTCATTTGAGGTGAACCCCTAAAAGGAATTTATCTGCCAAATTTATCATGGTCCACCCAAAGCCCAAAATGTATGAGAGTGTAGCAGCCATCTGCGGACAGGGGCTTCTTCGTAGTCTGTGCACCGGGAACAATCACTGCGCGAACTGTCAGCTTACCATGTTTTCTTTGCTCCTTCATGGCACCTAAATCTTCCATTTTCCACTTAGAGCCCTGCCCTGTCCAATCAGAACTGCTCCTTAATGACCAATCAGGACGTATAACACTGACCAATCAGGACAGCACAATTCGAACCAATCAGAGTGAACTTCGGTCCGTGATTTGCATAAATCCAGTCTTGGCAGGGCTCCTGGGCGGGAACTTTTTTGACAGGACAAACTCCGCTGTTTCTCAGGGAAGCACACTGTAGGTTTCTTCCACCGTCTGATGTGAAAACTGTCCCGGGGATACAGTTTCTCCTTTTTACTCCAGTGCCTTTTGGTCTTGTTTACAGGCACATCGTATTGCAAACGACAGAAAAACGGAACTAAAGAAAACATCTTGCAAGAAGCCTGAGGGTGGGAAATACTTCAACCCGTTCAGGAACGAAGTTTAAACTTCCATGCAACTCCTGCTCAGAAGCCAGGCAAGGAAAGACGGAGGGAAATACTAAAAGTGTTGGGGGGCGAGGGGGAAGAAAGAACGAAAAGAGCCAACCTAGTATTCCGTATTTTGAGAAGTTATTGTGCAAAAGTAAAAAAACATATACTTTCTGAAACAAAACCAGAGGAAACGTGTGGCCAGTGGATTTACCTTGCAAGAAATATGTGCGAGAAGTTCTTCGGAGGGAAGGTGTCGGTTGGGAACAGCGGGAGCTTCCGGGGTGAAATCCACCCGTGGCGGGCGTCGCGCACGGCGGGCAGGCAGAGGCGGGCCACTCCGCGCTGGTCGGTGGCCTGGGAGAAGCGAGGGGACTTACTAACGAGGAGCGTCCTAGGCGCCACGAGAGGAGTCGCTCTGCACACCCGCCCACCGGCATCTGGACGGTTTCTCTGGAGGCCTGAACGGGATCCAGTCGCGGGCCGTGCAGAGGGTCTCAGCCACCGGCTGCTCTCTCCAGGCCGCGCCCTCAACGCTGACTCCCGCCGTGGGAGCCGTGAACGGGTAGAGTCCGAGGGCGGGGGAGGAGCTGAGGGGCCTGTGATCATCCGGGTCCAGCACGCGGTCCGCCGGCAGCCAGGTGTTCTGACGTAGGAAAAGAAAGCAAGAGCACTACAGAAGGAATGGATGAAGGTAAATACAAACTTTTCTGTTTCTTATTTTGGATTGATCTTACTGGTAACAGCTTGTTAAAAATAACACCAACAAGATATTTGATTACATATGCTTATTTATTATTATAGATAATGCACAAGTATATATTCAATACATAAGCAATAACATATATAAGTATAGTATATGTATGTATGTATAAGTTTACATATGCTTATTATTATAGATAATGCACAAGTGTATATTCAATACATAAGCAACAGCATATGTAAGTATAGTATATATACATATAAGTGAGATGAATGACAGTAATGATACACGGTATAAGCAAGGGATAGGAAGAAGGAATTAGGAATATTTTGTTATTATAAGATACTTGCAGTACCCGTGAGGCATTATAGTGTTATGTGAAAATGGACTTGGATTAGCTGGACATATATTGTAAACTCTATCTAGACTACTAAAAGTAGTAAATACATGATTGATATTCTAAGAAAGGAGAGAAAATTAAAGCATATAAAATGCTCAAAACCACAAATGCCAGAAAGAAAAAGAGTGAAAACCAAAAAGGAACAAAGAACAAGGACATTGAATAAAAAATAAACACAAACATGGTATGTATTAAGTGCAACTATATCAATAATCACTTTAAAAATCAATGGTATAAATACAACAATTAGAGGATAGACAGTGAAAGAATGTATCAAAAAACAAGTGTCAGCTCTATGTTGTCCACAAGAAACCCACTTTAAATATAAAGACACAAATAGATTAAAAGGGATAAATAGACGAAGCACACAGGATTTTTAGGGCAGTGAAACTATGTTGTGTGACAGGTATGTATGGTGGATACGTGTCAATATGCATTTGTCCAAACCCATAGAATGTTCAGCATCAAGAGTAGGTGATAATGATGTGCCAACTTCAAGAAATGTACCGGTCTGGTGGAGGGTATTGATCATGGGGGAGGGTATACACATGTGGGGTTAGAGGACAGATGGGAACTTTGTGAACTTCTGAGCTCAATTTTGCTGTGAATCTAAAACTATTCTGAAAACAAAGTCTCTTCCAAAGAGAAAAATGTTTACTTTTAATATCTCTGCATTCTCCAACTTTATTATTATTAATATGGTTTCCTCACAGGTAAAGAAAGGTAAAATATGCCCTGGCTGGTGTGGCTCAGTGGGTTGAGTGCTGGCCTACAAACCAAAGGGTTGCCGGTTCAATTCCCAGTCAGGGCACAGTCCTGGGTTGCAGGCCAAGTCCCTAGTAAAGGACACAATAGAGGCAACCACACACTGTTGTTTCTCTCCCCCTCTGTCTCCCTCCCTTCTCCTCTGTCTAAAAAATAAAATAAATAAAATCCTTTACAAAATACTGATGGTTTAAAAAAAAAAAGGTAAAATATGTTGAAACTCTACCATTCCCTTTTTTTTATAATCGAAGAGGGGGAAAATCAAACTGACTTATTGGGCTTCTTTCAAACATTAGGCTTACAAGTATTGAGTTTTTGATGGTAGTGCTCTCCTGTTCTTGGGCACTGGTTGAACTTGTTTTGCATGAAAAACAGTGAAAAGGAGGATTGCAACCCTCCATCCAGCATTTGCATCCACCTGGGTCTGTGCTCCTAGTCTTCCTACCATATAACCCAAAAGACAATGGTAAGTGTGACTTTGTGGCTCTCGTATGCATAATGCAAAGCCTTATTGATTTCAGAGGAACTGATGCTCTCTAAGTGTTCACATCAAAGTCAATAACAAAACATTAATATTTCATGGCTTTTCTGCTCATGTGTTAGGACACTCAGACTGGACTCCCTGAGTCACAGGGAGATGGCAAAGGCTGTCGGGGACCACAGAGTCCCCTCTGAAACTGCTGAGTGCAAAGTACCATCTTGTTTCATGTACGCAGGCCGTCAAAGGTTCTGAGACATGGGTTAGATACCAAGATGTGTTTTTAGCCAGGAATCATGTTTCCATGGCAATCATATTCCTGTGCCTGCCTTTCTTCCTCTGTCCAGTGTGTTAAGTCCATACTGTGTCTCTGTGGGCTTTGCCCATCTGCAGTGCAGCTGGGGCCTCAGCTGCTTTATGAGCTGCTAATAATCCTGGAAAGTTAGGCCAAAACCCAGACAATAATGTTCACAGTACTTATCTTGTGATTGCTCGCCATTATTTAAGAACCTGTTTTTAATTTGGAGACATTCATAAAGATTTCACAAGGAAAGTCGTTGTTAAATTATTTGTAGCAACAAAACACTAGGAATTATCATAATATCCAACAAGAATGGATTTTAAAAGTAAATTGCCCTGGGCTGGCGTAGGTCAGTGGATTGAGCACGGGCTTTGACCCAAAGCATCACAGGTTCAATTCCCAGTCAGGGGACATGCCTGGGTTGCAGGCCATGGCCCCCAGCAACCGTACATTGATGTTTTTCTCTCTCCCTTTCTCCCTCCCTTCTCTCTCTAAAAATAAATAAATAAATAAATAAATAAATAAATAAATAAATAAATAAAGTCATGGTATTTGCACATGCTCCAAAACCATTAAACTTACTCTGGAAGAAGATCACATGATCAGATTATATTGGAAAAGGAGGCCATACAATATGATCCTGATTTTAAGTCTAAAAGGTTGAGTGAGTGCTTCAGAGAGCTGTTTTCATGCAGTTGCACCAACGAGGCATGACTGTGTCTGTATGACCTCACCACTGCCACTCCAGGTGTCCAGAGCCCAGGCTCCAGCCGGGCTCACAACTGTTATTGACCAAAGAAGCAGGACAGGCCACACAAGGTAATTCAGATGGAGACTAGCAATGTCTTAGGGAACAGATGGACAACACTCATGCCTGTTGATCAGCGTGCCAGAAATCCACTAGCTGATCTCCGTGGGTGTTTCTAGTGCAATGGTAGGGAGAGAACACCAACATAGTTCCTTGGCACTGATAATACAAATGCTTTCTCTTGTGGGATACAGTGGTCAGTAGGGCCTGACACAGCTCCCTCATGGCTCTCCATTGCCAGCAACAGATGGTGCTTGCTCAGGCAGAGGCTGGGCAGCAGCTCATCGCTGGGTCCCCTCAGGGCTACAAAGTTCCTTCCTTGGCAAGTGCTCTGTGTCCTCCTAGTATCTCTCCCCACCCCCACCCCTCCACCCCAGGCTGGGGATTCTGCATCTGGCTTCTCTTCTCTTCTGTGCACTGAACTCATTGGAGCATGAACTTTCAAAATATTCACATCCCAGAGCCTGACATGCAAGGCTCTTAATTCTGACATAAGTTGCACAACACAATGTTGAACTTTTAAGAAGTGATGGAGTGAATGGGGGGTGAGGGATGACCCCACTATAGAGGACAAGGGAATACAGTGGGGGAAAGTACCTAGAATAATACCTTAAATGTGGATCTTACTACATAAATATGTACATAGAATAATATTGGAGAGCTGTGTACCCTTAACAATTGTTACAATCATTATCTCCATGTAGAGGGATGAGAGATGAGTTTTAGCTTCTGATGCTATATTTTCAAATTTTCTGCAATTAATATGTATATTAAACTAGAAATGTATTTTATGTATTAGCTGCCAATGGCAGCCTATGATGTGAAAAATCATACATAGTCCAAATTAAATTCCTTTAATTGTCTGCTAAATACAGTATTCACCCCCAATTAACTCAATAAAAAATAAATTGTTGTATATTGAATACTAGACAGCCATCAAAGAGACATATATATTCATAATAAAAATAAACCCTCAACAAATTGTATAGTTAATATGGATGCAGCTCATTCTTTGTAAATTCTACCTCAATAAAGTTGATTTAAAGAATAAAAGATTTCCAAAGGCTTGAAATGAAATGACCAAAGAGAATTAACATTTTATTGGCAGATAATGATACTTATTGAAAAACAGAAAAAAATGTAATACTGCTGAACACCTGTAAAAAATATTTTAGTTAATACTTTAGTTAATAACTGATCAATGTTTCTCTCTCATATTGGTGTTTCCCTCTCTTTCTTTCTGCTTTCCCCTTTCTCAAAAAGTAAATTAATTAAAAATAAATGAATACATATTTAAAAGTAACATGAGTAGAAACATTTTATCAGCTATAGAAATTATATCCTTCGCGATGTTTACCAATGTCACCACATTTGGTTCACTGTCCTATCGTTTGAGTCATCTGTCAGGTTCTATATCATGTCTTTCTTCCTCTTATAGTTTACTTTCCTCCTCTGTATTTTTACTAAATTCAAAAATCCCAACACAGAGTCCAGATCACCTGGAATGGCAGTAATTGTTGGATGTCTCTTATACAAATTTGAGAAATCAAATAGAAAATGAAGTGGTTTCTCTGTGGAAGGTGATGGGTAGGTTTATGGCCTTGATGCTGGCAATGATTTCACAGGTGTATATTTACTCCCAAACTCACTGAACTTTTTACATGTCAATCATATCTCTATGAAATGGTTTTAAAAATAATTGTAATTTAATTAAACATATATGAAGTGGTTTCTCATTGAATACTACTTTCACTTCCCTTTTGGACCTGACATTGACCAGCAGTCATATCTGAGACCAAAGAGTAAATGTTTCTGCTCTGAAGATGACCTTGAATCCAGACCTTTTCATGCTTTCATTGACTATGAATCTAAGAAAGTATCCTTTCGTGTTCTGTTGGATGTGGATGTGGGGGTTTTTTCATATATAATGCTGTATCTTGTTTTTCTTCATTTCTTTCTCTAATAAGTGAAGAAAATCATTAACTATTGGTAAACAAATTCCCAGAAATCAAACTCTCTGCACCACAGTTCAGCCTACTGAAGAAATCCTGATATCTTGTCCCAAATGAACATGATAAAAGTACTTTGCCTCTAGTAGGAGAGCTTAGATCCCTAGGCCCTCAGTTTATACTATTTGAGATACTGAGATTTATTAATTAGGGCATAAACAGTGTTATAAAAATTAATTTTAATTTAATCCCTTATTCCAAAGACAAACATGTACCGTTCCCACCCAAAATATTGTGTTCACTGGGGAAAAGCAGTGTTGTCCTAACCTTGTATTTCCCCCATCAGCATAAAAAGATGTACATGTCGAGGCCACAACTTGTTCTTATTCACAGTTTTCAGTATTCCCCTCAATTCAAAATGAAGATTAGGAGGCTTACAGTTAAGTACCAATTATTCTTTGTGAGAAAGCATTTTGTGGTTTGACACTCAAGGGCCACCTCTTTGATTCATGTGACAAAGTTCTTTCTTGCTGTAAATTAGCTGGTGCTCCATCAATATTTTTCCCAATAACCCTACTTAAGTCTCCATCATGGCCCACAAAGCATTATTGATTACATTTTTAAAATCTTTCCTTGTGCAACATGCAATTTCAGGGACAAATAGGATAAAAAATCATTGTGTGCCTCTTCATATGCATACCTCGGTAATTCCCACTATTCTCTAGTGGTCTGAAGGGTGTCTGCTCCAAAATATCGATCCCCGGTTGGGACACTCACGGAAGGTACCCTAACCCCTGGAATTCAGGGTGTTACCTTACCTGATAAAGTTTTGCAGATGTGATTTGAGATAAGGAGACTATCCTAGATGATTCAGATAGTCTCTAAATGCCATCACATGTTTCATTATACATAGTTAGTATATCAGGCACTTTACAAACATTTTTATTTATATAATCTTCATAGCACTCAGAGTAGCAGATATTATGATCCCTATAAAGACTCAGAAGATTTAAAATTTTTCCAAGGTCACACAATGACAGAACTGGAATGCCTAAATACATGTACTTTCCACATAAATTCTGCATCCAGCACATCGGGTAGCAGTCTCTTAGCTCCAGGCAGAGTTCAGAAGTATCTGTTTATCACGTTTTTCAGTCTCTGCCATCTGCATTTCTTCTTAGCTGCAAGTAAAAAAGATCTCCCATCTATTTTATTAAACTGAATATATTAACATTATTTGAACAGCCATTACCACTAAGAGTTCTGATACAGAGATAGCCTCAGGGGTTATTGACTTGCATAGAGTTCTTTACCTTCTTGCTAAACCATCCCACACTGACATGCTTTTGTGAATTTAATTTTTAAATTCCTCCGTCTGTTTTTATGGTTTTCCTGCCTCCTACCTTACTTTTAGATTGTAAACTACCACACACATTTTACAGAGGTTCTTATGCTGGTTTCTAGGGCAACACTATTGACATTTAGGGCCAGATAATTCTTGTTTGGACTGTATAATGTAGGATATGTATCAGCTTCCCTGGTCTCATTTTCTAGATGCCAATGACATCTTCCCCATCCTCCTCAGTCATGACAATCAAAAACATCTCCGGACATTGCCAGATGTCCCCTACTGGAGGAAGAAGAGGCAAAATCACCCCAGTGAGGAACCACTGTTCTCGGTGAACACACACATGCACACATACTCACTTCTGATTTGTTCCTTCTTATGGTGCTGTTTAAAGGAGGAAACAGCCCCCAGGAATATTAAACAAAAACACAAAATTAAATAAGCTCTGAGTGATACTGTGAGAAAACCACTATTAATAAAATGTATAAGCTTTAGCCCATAAAATCTGTGACTTTTTTTTTTTGCCCAGAGGCCTATTTCAATTTAGCTACATTTATATTTCCAGAAAATTCTGAAGAACTGAGGTCCTCAAATAAGTGATCAAACAAAAAAATATTTCTACATATGCCACTATGGTGGTCACCTATGCCCTTATCATGCTACTGGAATAGTTCATCTGCAAAGCCAATTATTATCTATAAATCTCCGCTTACATACAGTAGGTAAATTCTACAATGTTTCCATTCTTCCTGAATCAATATTTCTGTTAATAATTTTTTTAAAAACTCGTTAAAATATTACTGTAGCCCTGGTCAGGTTGCTGAGTTGGTTGGAGCTTTGTCCTGTGCACCAAAATGTCGCAGGTTCCATCCCCAGTCCAGGCACATACTAAAGGCAACTAATCCAAGTTTCTCCCGCCATCTCTCTCTCTCTCCTCTCTTCGCTCTCTCCTCTCTTCTCTCTCTCTCTCTCTTCTTCTCTCTTCTCTCTTCCTCTCTTTCCTTCTCTCTTCCCTCCTCCCATCCCTTCCTCCCTTCCCTTCTCTTTAAAATCAACAATATACTCACATGAGGGTTATAAAAAAATGTTACTGTAAAATTTGATTCCTTCTCATTTATTTTCCCATATACCTGTTAGAACTACTTTGAGATAATAATAGTCCATTGATTTTTCTTTTGCACAGTTATCTTTACCTGTTCAAATTCTGACTCTCAAATAGGATTGTTCTGAAAACGTCTGTGAGGCAAACAGTACGATGGTCTCCATCATTTAGAAACTTGCTGCCAGTGTGCATTTTCAGCTAGTGACAGCAGCATTCAAAGAGCATTGATTTCTCTCTCATAAGAACTTTGTCAATTTTTTCCTGCTCTTCAGTTGTCATCTTGTTGAAAAATGAAACCACCGGCAGTCCTTTTATATGCCATCATTTGCACTAGTATTAGGTTGTCAGGGGTCGCTGACCAGGAAACAAATCCTTATTGGTGGTACTGATGGAGGTGCTGTGTCATAGATGCCTGTATTTTCAATTTTATTATGTCAATTTCTTCTCGAAATGGTTGAAGCAATTAAAAATTCCAACAGTAATGTTTTAGAAATGAAGCTACATCTTACACACGAGTGTTTAATTATACTAATAACATTTGGAGACACATTACATTTGATGTTCTCTATAATCCACGAGGATTTTTTCCATTCAAAAAAATTTGGCGACAAATAGGTACAGTTCTGTTTACTATGCCAGCACTCTGTCAAGGAGATGCAATGTCTGTCAATCAGTGGTTTGTGTAAGTTCAAGCAGGAAGCTCCAGTCTGAATCTCGACCTTTTTCCAAGTTAACTCCAAATGACCTGTTTCTTGCAGTTCACAGCTACTTGGAAAGTGACTTTGATAAGAATACGCAATGAATTTTTAATAGAATCTAAACTCATTTATTTGAGTCATGAGTGTACATGTGGTATAGCTTTGTTTCCAACACAAGAAGTACTTAAATAGAGTTAATCTCTCCACAAGACTGGAATGGGATACAGCAGCTGCTCTTGGATCACTACATTCCACCGGAGATGCCTGTCTTGTTCCCTAGGATAACTGAGCATTGGATCGGAAGGATGGACAGGCAAGGCTGCCTGTTTCAACAGCGACACTGTGTGGCAGAATCAGCAACAACAGTAAAAAATTCTGTACACCACAGTTTTCCCGTTTTTTTCTGCTGGAGACAATAGTATGCAACAATCACGGAGTACCCCTGGTGGGAAAAGGGATCTTGTTATCACAGGAGTGGATAACAGGAAAAGGAAAAATACGTTCTCACTATTAGTGATACTGGTTAGTGGAATGACTTAAGCTAAATATTAAAATGAATGTATATCTCAGACTACTGGATAATATGAATGATAACAAAGGCCGAAACCTTTTGTTAAGTATCCTCTATGAGTCAGGCATGTGAGGTACTTCGCATATATCATCTCATTTCTCTTCACATCAAGACCTATAATGCAGCATTTTTCATTATCTGAGGAAACTGAAAGGTCAGAAAAGTTAAGGAATTTGTCCATTTTGCACTTGCTGTGGTATGATAGAGTGGCTGTTTATACCTAAAACTCTCTACTCCAAAGTCTATGCTCTCTTCCTGTTCCAGACAATAAGGAGAAAATAAAAGGAGTCGGTGCCCCCAGGAGGGAAGAAAGGAATCCTTTATTACATTCTCTAACCAATGTGGGTATGGAGGGGTCAGGGAAGGTCTAACAGGTTTGACAGCCCAAGAATAGCCTTCCTACCAGTTGAGAATTCCAGTTTTTAACATCACTGTCTCCAGTCCAAACCTTACAAAATATCAACACATTTTCACCCTCAATTTCTCACAGTGTCTGCTGGAGTGTATCAATAGACAGCATTTTCCTTACTGTAGTGTGTCACACTGATTGCCTGGCACAACTTGACTTAATTTACCTTTATGAAATAGGATAGAACTTTATAAAGTACAATAGCTACGTTAAATTAATGTGACCCAGCCTTCTGCTACAAGCACAAATGTGAGTGACAATGGAAAAAGTTGTCTCTGAGGAAACATTTTATTTTCTATTATCCTCACTAATGGCCCAACATAACTCAATGCAAAGAAATCTCAACCTGACCATCAACACTCCTCATCTTTACATTTTTGTCCTCAAGAGCTTTCATGTGATTAGGGGTATGTCGATCCGGGACCATTTGATTGCAAGAAAGAAAAACACAGAAAACTAATTCAGGGGATATTGTGCATTTGCTCTAAAATAATCCTTTCTCAGTTTTCTTCCATGGGGCTATATGAACTTGGAAAGCAGCAAGTGTCCAAACTTTTTGTTACAAACATTAATGAAATGCAATGCGTAAGTGTAAAAGCTAAGGCGTGGCTAACGAAGATCAGGAGGTAGAAAGAAGAAGAATGAGAATGTTCTACAAACTGGGCGGAGAAATAGTAACATCAGCAGTTCATGGAACAAAAAAAGGTTAAATGACAACAATAGAGGAACAAAAGTGATAGTCCAACTGTAGGAGGAGAAGGGCACGGGGAAGGTAGAGAGTGGTGTGTATTGGTTAGGCAGCTAGTTGCTGCATAACAAACTACTCCAATACTCAGTTTAATACAATCATTTATGATCACTCACCCATATGCAGCGAACTGGAGTTCAGCTGATCTGGGCTGGGTCTGGCTAGATGGCTTTGCTTCTCTCTGAAAGTCTCTAAGTCAGCTGGGATGGCTTTGAACCACATTGTTTGTCCTCCTCCTGAGACCAAACAATGGTCAGGTGTTGGCTGAGATACAAGACAGCACAGCCTGCTGCACAAACACTTTTCTAACCCCTGTTTGTGTCATGTCTTCAAACATGCTATTAGCCAAGGGATTTCACATGGCTGAGCCCAGAATGAAAAACTGAAGTGTGGAGGTGGGAAGATCTGCAAAGCCTCTATGCCCACAATGGGCATACATATAGAGAAGGGTGAAGGACTGGAACCAATGGGGGCAGGAAAACTGGGTGGTATCAGAGGCAAACTAAATTCTACCAAAGCAGAAATCAATGGATAATACTCTACAGGATGAGTGGTGTAGTGGTACCAGTTTATTATTTGGAAAAGCAAATTAAAACTCATTAACTTGTTAGAGAACCAAAGTTGAAAGAGAGTTGTTTCCTTCTGGAGATTGGTACCAAGGTGGAGAGGGGCAGGTTAAGGCTTATAACCCTTTCATTTGTGGTTTGGATGAACTGAATGGGGCCTCGTGCAAACCAAACTGCACATGCTATGAGTCAGGGGAGTGTAGGCCCCTCGTTTGGAGACACAGGGTTGTTTAGCACAGCAAGAGACCATTCACGCAGGAGGATAAAACAGGAAACAATCCTCTAGGTTTCATAGGGACACATGTTTGTGTGAACACATATAGAAAGATCTGCAGGCATCCCACTGGTTGTGGTTGTCTCTGGGGAAAGTAAAGGAGAATTTTAGCTTTCCGTGGATATGTGGGCTTTTTAAAACTGAAAATACTTACGTATTTATCTAAGCTTATATTTATGTATGAATCATGTGTTTAAATGGTAAGCATGGTGCACTACATTCTTTGCCTTAGCCATGTGTGTTAGCCACAACCAACAGTATCTGTTCATCTGACACTTACTAAAGGTCTCAGGTTCTATCTTGGCTCAAGTTCTGTCACTTTTCATAGACTTACAAAAATCCACCCCCCAGGAGCATCACCTGGATGTGTCTCTGGGGGACATGTACGTGGGGGAATTGTTTCTGGTGCCACCCACACCCTCACCTCCACCCCAACACATTGAATTTTAAGTGCTGAACCTTGAGGAGCCACCAGCCTTCACCTTCATGCTAGACCCGCCCTGTCCATGCCACCAACGAGCAGTTTAGCTCAGTCCCTCTCGGATTTTTCCTTTCTTTAACATGTTTACTGAGAAAAGTGTGGAACTGGAAGTAAAGGAAACTTCAGACCCGACTTGGCCACTTATTAGTTTGAAGTCAGCATTTTATTTAAGTGTCTTGTGCTTCTGTTTCCTCATGTGAAAATTAGTAATAATAATAATGATTGTTATTACAGGGTTACAAAATCTCAAAAGGAAATATACACACTTAAAAAAATAAAAAGGGATATTTTTATCTTTGGAAAATATTGAAGATTAGCTGAAAATGGAGGTAGTATGGGTGTAACACTTGTGTCTGCACTTAAGTTATAAAGCTTTTAGACTTGTCTTTCCTCGCCATCTTGCTTTGAGCTGCTATGAATGCTTATCCCAGCAGATGGCAGAAGAAAACTGAGTCAAGAAAAAACTGCCTGGGCATTTCAATATGCATTGAACCCAGATGAAGCAGTCACACCTTAATGTGCAGTCTGATAATAGCTCTAGATTTTGACTTCACTATTGATATCCAACTTCCCTAACAAAGGCGATCTGAAAAGTCAGGCAATAATCACTGTATCAAAAATACTGTGCCACTGAGATTCACTTATTCAAGAATAGTCATTCACTGAGCATCTCCAACATGCTTGAGATGGATGAATACAAAATATTCCAGAGAGTTCACAGTCTAGCTAAAATCAAACAAGAAAGGACAATTTACATTTCACAGGGCTGTCCTATAATGACAGCACCACACAAATCTGACTGGCTGCCAGCTTCAGGTTGCCTGCTTTATGCCATCTTTTTGCTATGGCCCCATCTCTCCAGCATGACTGTATCCACCCAAGTCCAGCTCAACAGCCTCCAAGAGAACTCCCTCTAGTCTTACTTATCTCAAGTTCATCCTCAGGGTAATCTGTCTAAAATGCTAGTGTGATTATATTATACACCATCTGCTTATAAAGATTTAATGGCTCTTCACTGACCTCATAACACCCATTCCATGATATTCTTTATAAGATCTTTTGTGAGCTGACCTCTACTTTCCTCTCCTGCCTCATCTGTCCCCATCTTCCCTGCCATCTACATATCAACCCAAGAGATTATTTATCAACTTCCCAAATGCTTTCTCATCCTTTAATGGCCTTTGGCCAAGTTGTCTTCCACTCTACTTAGAATACCTTAAAACTAAAACTCGTCCCCTCTGACCAGCTATTTTTCTTAACCTGTCTAACTAGTGTTTATCCTTTAGGTGTCAGATTAGATGTTAGTTAATTTGAGAAACTATCTTTGACAGGACAAGATTGGGTTGGATAATCCTGGGTACCCCACTGTACTACTTCCATCTTCCTAGCATTTGCCATATTGCATCCTCCTAGGTTTGCATATTTGTCCCTGGCTACTGTAAGCTCCTTGAAGATGAGGACTCTCTTGTTCAGTAATCTGTCCCCATTTTGAGGCACACTTCTTGGTACAGGGCAGCACAATCAAAATCAATTCAGTATGCATAAATAAATCTGAAAGTACAATAGATACCATCAGAGTATCATAAGATTTTGGGGTCATGAGATTTTAGGAGAATAGATACCTACCTACTCTTCCCATGTATGCCAACCACAACCCCTTTCATCAAGAAGTTGCTAGCCACACATGCTCAAGACAACTTTTTGGTGCGGTAGGCCCTGGACATAGAGAAGGTCACCTAATCGATCTTTTCATCTAGAGCAAAGAAGGCCTACAAACTTAAAAAAATGATCATTATTATTTTACTTTTCACAGTGCCTTCTTGTGTTATCCCAGGTGATAAAATGCAGATTAAAACAATACACATTTATTACCTCACAGTTTTGAGAGATCAGGAATCTAGGTACTGCTTAGTTGGGGTCCTCAGCTTCAGAGCCTCTCACAAGACAGGAATTAGGTGACACATGGGGTTGAACTCAAGGCTCAGCTGGGGCAGGATGTACTTCTCAACTCATTCAGTGGTTGTTAGCAGTTCCTCACAAGCATTGGACTGGAGGTCTGTTCTTTGCAGGATGTTGCCCAGAAGCCACCCTTAGTTTCTAGCCATGTGTCCCTCTCTAACATAGCATCTGGTTTTGTCAAAGCATGCAAGCTGAGAATGCAAGAGAGAGAACAAGAAAGTGGCAGCAAGTGACAGAGTCCTAAAAGGTAGAAAGGACAGTCTTTTGCAACCTAAACATGGAAGCGACATCCCATAACTTTTGTCATATTCTGTTCATGAGAAGCAGGTCACTAGGTTTAGTCCAAACACAAGAGGAGGAGAGATCACAACGGAGTAAGTACCAGGAGGTGGGGAACATTGGAGCTATCTTAGGAGTCTCCCCACCACTGGGTCTTACCATGAGTCTAAAAATTCTCTTTCCAGTTTTTCCCAGGAGGCCTAGCAGGACCTCAGGCAAACCAGAGTCCAAATGGGCCCATCTTCTATCCCTAGTTCCACCCAGACTCACTGATTTCTATTTTCCAAAGGTTCTACTGTCCTCTAATTGTCACATAATCAAATTTAGCCTGTGCTTTCAGAAAATAAAAATTGCAGGCAGACAAAAGGAAAGCCTGTGTGATGTTAAAGAAGCATTAAGGATGCTGCCAGTTTCCAAAAGAAATTCTACCCCTGGTAAAAATAAAATCCTTATTCTCCTTGTCTAGTGAGCTTGACCTAGAGCCCAACAAAGGGGTATTCCAGCTCACGCTCACTGAAACTACGCTGTCTTTCTGAAGGAGTTATCTTGACCTGCAGCTGTAGCTCAGCTCCTACAGATGGACTTAAAAAGGAACGACAGTTCTTGGTCCAAAGCAATAAAGGGACAAGTGAGTCATAATAGTCTGGACGCTCCACCAGCATAAGTAGTTCCACGAATCGCCTATAAAAACCCTGCCTTTCTATCCCAAGCCATTCCAAGTGCCAAAAACTCCCATTCAAGAGTTTTATAACTAAGCCCTGTGCTCTGAAATGTCACTGTTCATAAGAGAGCCTTTGACCTCTGGCCATACCCAAGTCCAGAGTCTTCAGTAGAGCATGGTTTGATAGCTATCTGAAGAGAAAAGGGCTTGGGTTTCCTCTCATTTATTTCTATTCTACTTTTAGTATGTGGCTTAGCTTCAGGCATCTGCCCTCTGCCCTCCTGGCTTCCAACTTACCCAGAAGTAAAACAGGCCCATGGTCTTGTACTTTGAGATTTATTGAAATAACAAGAATGGTAGCAAATATTCAGAAAGGACTCACTATGTGCCAGGCACTGTCCTAAGACGTTTATGTTGCCAATCCCATGTAGGAGGTTTGTCCAGATGGGAAAATGGAAGCATAGAGAAGCAAAGGGAATAACTGACGGAGTCACAGAGTTAGTGAGGGATTGGAAAGCATCCAGTTCCTCTCCAAAGTACATCCTGTCCACTGTGCAATGGCAGAGAATAACATAAACCCCCAGTGAGAAAGCAAAAAATGAAGTCAGAAATGTGTCTCCTTTTAATGAAGGAGAGACTTCGGAGTAAACACTTTAGCTCTAAGAGCACTTTCTTTGTCCAGTTTCTGTGTTAGAAACGCCTTCAATAAGAAGTCTGAATGTACATGCCTTTGAACCAGCCCAAACCATGAGCTGATGAATTAAATTGAACGGAAGGTCTCTTTTAAATGATGATCTGAGATAATTTGGAAACAGCAGATTTATTCTGTTCTCTACGCCTATGAATGACTTTAGTTAAGAGAGACTTTCTTTACTCATCTGAATTGGAAATCTCTATGTTTTTAAAGTGGAGAAAATTCATAAACTATGACTAGGTCAGAAGATAATGGTAGTTCATAAGTTAGCTGTACAATGTATCATTTCAAACATTACTAAATTTAAAAATTACTTATTCAAAATAAACTCTAGAGTAGTTTCTATGTACGAATGGCTGCTATAATGAAAACTACCCTTCTTCTCAGTCTATGTCACGTAGGGAATCTAAGACCCTCCCCAGGAAAAGGGGTGGACATGTAAGTACTGTCAATGAGGCCGCTCTGTCACCCTAGCCAGTGTGATTGCTTCAGGGATGGTCACATGGCTGTAGCTTGGCCAATAAGAACTCCAAACTTTCGCTACAATTAGTGAGAACAAGGTGTTTTTATACCAGGCTTACTAAGCAGGTAAAATACAAGCTATAGTGGCTCCAGGCCACCACATTAGGGACGACCTGCCTGGAAAGAAAGCCAATATATAAGAATGCAGATAGAAATTGATGCCAGTAATTTTGTTAGTGTTTAGACCTAGCTGTACCTGAATATCCTCCTATGCTATGTGGTTAAGTGAGCCTATTAATCTTTTCGGGTTTAAGTCTGTGGATGGGGTTTCTGCGCCTTGCATCTTGAAGAGTCCTTCTAGTACAGAGAAATGGGTCAGTTTCCACATCCTGTTCAGTTACTACTGACCACAGCAGGTAGTGTGCAATGACACTCAGGAGAGCTGGGCATTTCAAAGCCACACCCATGTCCTGGGAGTGTCTGTTAAAGCAATCCAACAGCTTTGCACACAGCTGGAGCTGACTTAAAGAGCTCCTAGGAAGGCCCGCCCTATGGCTGAAGGTCATGTAATACAAGTTAGGCAAAAATATCGCATACCTTCTTCTTAGAGGAAATAACCATGATCAAAGTATGGTTATGAGTCAGTAACTGACTATAATTAGGGGCCTTTCCCTCCAGTAATATCTGAATTAAGGCAGAGAGCATAATAAGCATAGCCTAGCAGTTGGCAAAAAAGTAACTGCGTCTTTCTTGATATTTCCAGTGACTCAATTCCTGAGGAACAGGCCCCTGCAAGTCAGGAAGAAAGCTTCCTAGGAGAATTTAATGTTTAAGTAATTGGGAATTTCCTCTTCTCTATCAGTCAATAATTCTGCCTTAGCTCTTTTACATTGGGCTCAATGTAACTCAAGCACCCTCTCCAGGAATTCCCCATCTGCTGGACTTTAGGTCCATTTTTATTTCAAAAATTTTATTACTTTTTATTAAAGTAATAAACTTATAATAAAGTATAAATTTTATTAAAATTTACTTAGTAAATTTTATTACTCTGTGTATATGTATAATACACAGAGAAGAGCGTATAAAATATATATTTATGTACAATTTAAAATAAAAATAAAGCCACAATGCACCCACCACCTGCATTAAGAAAAATGTTCTGTCATGTGGAAGTCCACTGTGTGCCCCTCCCAGTTGCATCTTGTTTCCCATCACATCCCAGAGAATGAATCACTACCCTGACTTTAATGTTAAGCATCCTTTTGCATTTTTTTCAAAAAATAGCTGTAATACAAATGTATGTGTCCCTAAATGTTATATTATTTCATTTCTACAACCTCAATAATAAACACACCCCTAACCATGAAAGGAATGAGCAATATCGTCCCTTTTAGACAAAGGCTCCCAGACAAGAAAAGCTGAAGAGTCTCTGACTCACAGTCTACCTTCAACTCCCACCCGTTCTGGAGAAGATGGTAGAGCCAGGTCATGCGAGCGAGACCTCAGAAACACAGAGCTTGCCATATTTGGGGCACCAGGCAGAGCTGCAGTGTGAGCCAGGCACAGGATGTCCAGTGTTCTAAATGGACCATTGAGTATTTTCTGCTTTGGAACTCATGATTTATTGCTAGCTCCCAGGAGTTAAGTGTAAACAGGAAAATCTGTGGGGTGAAGTGTCCTCGGCACATCTAAGCAGCAGTGCATCAGTCCTTGGTCAACATAAGCCGTGTTGAGAAACTAGGATGAAACTCAGACACGCTGTTCTCAAGGTGAAAGAAAAGTAAATGGCAAGGGGGAGCTTGCTGATGGCCCCGCTCAACCTGTCTCTCAAGTTCACTTCTCCAATCTGCAGAGCTGCCCACTGTGCAAGCACAGCTCTCACTCTGGAATCTTCTTTTTCTATCTTCCACAGAACTCCCCGTCTTTTCTGACTGGATCTCCTAATTTCTGTGCCTCACGTCTCTCTTGGTTGGTTTCTTCCTTTGGGGTGGGGTACATCCTACTTGAGATGAGCTTCCAGAGAAAGGTTGCACAAGACATAAAGGTTTTGAGACAGTACGTGCCTCAAAATGTAGTTTTTCAACTCTCCAACTTAAATGATAGTTTGGGTATAGAATTCTAAAATAGAAATAGTTTTCCTTCAGAATTTTGAAGGCACTGCTCTGTTATCTTCTTGCTTTCAAGGTTGCTATTGAAAAGTTGAAGCCCATTTTTGTTCCCAATTCTTTTTATTTGCCTTTTTTTTCCTCTTTGGAAGCTTATAGAAATTTCTGTTTGTTACAAGTGTTCTGAAATTTCTCACAGTGTGTCTTGTTGTAAGTCTGTTTTTACCCACTTTGCTTTACATTCAACAGAAACTTTTAATCTGGCAATTTACAGTCTTCAATTCAGGGAAATCGTCGTAAAGTATTTCTTTGATGTTTCTGCCCCATTTGTTTTCTCTGTTCTCTCATTCTGGAAACTCACATTATTTGGCAATTAGATCTCCTGAACTGATCCTTTAATTTTCTTATATTTTTATTCCAGTTTCCATTTCCATATTTTTTATTCTACTTTCTGGATGATTTCCTTTTCTTCTGTTGAGTCTATAATTTCCAGAAGCACATTTTTGTCTTCTGAATGTTTCTCTTTTTTTATAGCCTCTTTTTCAAAGACGGCATGTTTCTCATAGTCACGGTATGTTCCTCTTTCCTTCTGAGGATTTTAATGACAGGTGGGCTTTTGTTATTGTTATTTTTTATGCTACTAATTTTGTCTCTATATGTTCAAAGTTGCTGTTGTTTATTTGCTTTTATAAAAAAATCTCAATTTATTATGATAGAAACTTTTCTCATATGTGAAGTACTTTTTTAGCCATCTACTTATAATAACCAGCAAGCTGATTGGAAACTGAGCATATGATAAGCTTTATTGACTTTGAACTTCACTGTAGGATTGTGTGGGTAGTACCTTTTAGGGCAAAACCCTGATGTCAGTATCAATAGGTCTTTCCTCCTGAGCTGCTCAATTTCTCAAAGAAGAGCTTTCTGATCCCCTGCCCCGGTGTCGGTGGTCTGGGAGCCAACCAGAGGAAGAGGGCAAAAGGTCCCTTCATTCTGAATTTAGTACATATGGTCATTTAATCTCTCTGTTTTGGGTACAGTTTTGGCATAGAAAAGTGCCCACACCTACAAATATGTCTTAAGTACCCCACCCAGAGGCCTCTGTCCTATCCTTTCAGAGACGAACCCTGCCAGAGTGGATAAAGGGCAAATCATGGATGGCAGAACAACATGGCTTTCCTGTCTACAGTTTATGGAGTTCAGATTCTTCAACTACATTCCTATTGCTCTAGTTTATTAGTCCCCACTAACTGCTGGAAAGTTCCACACAGATGCTGAAATGTGGTTGATGTGTTTAAATTCAGGTATTCTGCAAATGCCCTCTGTAGAAACACCCCTACAAACACTTGTGAGAAACGTGTGTGAACACCTTCTCCAGTTGGGGTGAAAGAGATAGAGAGTCCTTGGCTTTAAATAAGAAAAGAGAAATCCCTATGTTAAATGTCGTCTTGAAAAAACTCACCTTTTACTCCAGTCCATTCCATCTGAAGTTTCTTCCTGTGCTTTCTGCCATTAAAAGGTTTTCTTGTAGTTAAAAAGGTCCACTTGCTGCCTCTCTAGGGATTCCTCTGGCCAGATATTCCATGTCCACATAGCCATGGTGAAAATGTTCATATAAATCATTTCTTTCTGATAACAATAGCCTGTGAATTTAGGAAGGTTAAGTATTGTTGTTATTATTATTACACCTCTTTTACAGAAGTAAAAACTTAGGCTCAGAAAGGTTGCACAATTGTAAAATGGGTGTCCAAGCCACGGCACAGGATGGCTATGAATTTTGTGTTGGGCGGCCCAACACAAAATTGTAAATTTACTTCAAACCTTTTTTTTTTTGCTCATTAGTTTTCATTAGTGTTTGTGTATTGAATGTGTGGCCCAAGACAACACTTCTTCCAGTGTGGCCAAGAGATGCCAAAAGGTTGGACGCCCCTATAAGATCAGATCATATGCAACAAGTAAGGCCAGTGCTATAACCCACATATTGTGCCTCCTAAGCACCACTATCCACTACATCACTCTAAATTAAATAAATTAACAGTCACCTTGGGACATATCTACTTAGATTTTCACAGAACAATTTCAAGTAAGAAAGAACTTATTGACCCTGAGCAAAAGTAGAGATCTCGTCTCACTATTTGTGTCTTTGCTGTTACGCAAAAAATATGAACAGTTCATTCCAAGGATCTGGAGCTCTTGCCCTTGAACTCTAACACTGAAACCACCATATGATGTGGTAACTGAGTTAACAAGTGAGAACTTATGCACAGTGAGAACTTATTCTGAAGTCAACGATTGTAACTTCATGGCCAAACAGATGCCCAACAGTTTCCACGTTGCTCTATGTGTCAGTCAGACCAGCTTTGTCGTAATGTCTGACTTCTTTGTTTGAACCTAGCATAGTCAGCACGAGAAACAAGTCACAACTGTGCTTCCCTTTGAATTGTACTTAATTACAAAGCAATTTATTAGTATTGAAGAAGGACACTCATTTTATGGAGCTTCCAAACCCCTGAGGCTCCCTGAGTTTGACTCTCTAGATTACATCAAAGATATAATCTGTGCCTGGAAACATCTAGTGAACAGAGCATGTCCCAAAAGCCATGTATAAATTACATTTTTGGAATTTGGACTATATTTTCCCATATGGAAATTGTATTGTGCTTTCTAGAGGCATGACTAAATGAAGAAATAAATGGACAAATCAGTTCCCAAGTCAGCACACAAAAGCCTGTGCGGCTTGTTTTTAACCCATAATATGCCTAGAGTATAATGCTAATGTTAATACTTCCGATACATTTGGTTCTGAACATTAAATATTGTTCTTATAGGAAGACACATACTCCAAGTAGAAACACCTCTGATGCCTACACAAAATAAGGAAAGGCCTTTTTGTATGAAGCTTTCTACTAAGAGCAATATGCATTTATTGGGTTCTAGCAGTGTGCTCAAGTAGGTGTAGGGAAAGTACGGGGCATGGCTCTCGACCTCTAACAAGTTAGAGTGAGGCCTCATAATCAGTTTCTTGGGGAAGGAAGGGTGCCACACGTGAAATTCCCAAATAAGAGCTAACTCCTTCAAGTACAGAACCTTTATTCATTTGACCTGTATATTTTATCTTTAAAATATTTCTGAAATCTATTTCATAAAACATGGTTTAAATATTTCTTGATGATTCTAGTCCAACATTGTAGGTATCTACTTTAAGAATATGAAGTATGACTACAGGGCATATGGAAGAGTATGTGGACGTTTACCCTACATTAAAGGACCCAAGTCCAGTCTAATTATTCGGGGGGTTTCACTTGCCACCTTATTTTTGCCTTTATTATTCCAACTTCACCTCTTCTAAGTTGCTGTTTCTACTCTACTGTGAATTAGAAAATTCATACTTTGTAAGAAGCAAGACTGAAAGAAAACAACTCTGAGTGAGGGTCTGGCTTTCTTACATATGAATCAAAGGAGCTTTAGGGTCCAGACTTTATTACTTAATTTCTGACAAGCTCCCAGGTAGCTGGTCCAGGAATCTCACTTTGAACACTCTTTAGAGCTTCCCTGATGAGTCATCTCTACAAATACAGACATTTCTTTCTTCTTTCAAATTACTCTCTGAGTGGGGGCCAGTTTAAAGGCTTCCAAATAAGCCTTGACTTTGAGAAGATGATTGGCCCAATATTCCCAGCCCTTTCCTTTCTCCTTCTGGACAAGCCCTTTCAGAACCCTATTTTCATCTTTGGAAATTTTCCAAACATTCAGTATAGGATCATATTCCCTGGCCCTAAATTTGTATCACTTATTTATTTAATGAAAGAATATATAATGTACGAACACTTATGTATTACTCACCACTCCCCATAAACCAGTAATTACTCATAAACTTTCATATATCTCCCTTAGTCCTCACACCCACCTTACGAGTTAGGAATAAATAGCCTCTATTCCAAGCTGAGGAGATTAAGTGGCCCACTCATTCAAGGTCATATTTAGTAAATGACATAGCTGGGATTCCAACTCAGATCTTCAGATCTCAAGGCCAACATGCTTTCCATTACACCACAGCTACTGACCCACTGAGAGCAAACTGAATATTTGGGATATAAGGAAAGAAGGCAAGGTATAGTTTTAAACAAGACAAATCCATGACAAACGTAATGGCCCTTTACCCCACACCCATGCATAAGACAGACAATGTCCTTCCCTGCTGCATATGGAATCCTCAGATTCCTCTTCAACTGAGTGTCTCTAGTAGCCAAAACTAATCAGTTGCAATTGGCACAGAGTACAATCCCATATGCTTCAGCTTCACTTATTTGGAATTTCATTTTGTGGTATCCCACTTAGAAACATTCCACCTAGAAAGTGGAAAGTAAGGTGTGATTTGAAAAGGCAGATAGATAATGTTGGGGAAGATAGTCATTCAGTAGGACTGGCAGATTATACCTTATCCTCAGTCAGTGGTTCTCAACCATCGGCAATTTTGGCTACCAAGTCGGTGTCTGGGAATGCCTGGAGACATTTTTTGTTGTCACAACTGGGTGGTGCTACTGGTATCTAATGGGTAGACTCCAAGGATGCTGCTAAACATCCTTCAATGCACAGGACACTCGGCCTGACCCATAGCAAGCAATTAGCCAGCCCAAAATAGCAGTGGTGCCACAGTTCAGAAACCCTGCTGTCACTCACATCACAGGACAAGGAGGGAGCAGCTCAGCTCTTTGCAGATACCTGCTGCTTCTCTCATGTTAGTGAAAGAAAGTTGAGGGAACTGAAGCCACTGTTTCTGGTTCACACACATATTGCAGAGGTCACACTGGTTTTGCTTACTTTCCGGCTGCAGGACCCTTTTGTTTTCTTCCTGTCCAGATGACCTGAAGAAACATAAGGTGCTAAACATGAACCTGCCTTTTTTCTCACAGTTTCTCATTGCTCAAAGCAACAGTAAAGAATATTTAAAAGAAAGGGAAAAGTCAATGTGGGAGAGGAAGAGAAGGCCAGAATCACCAACGAAAACACCCCTCACAGCTGGACTGTCTCTCTGTGGGTGCACACCAACACCAATGCTCACAATCCTTTTCTTCCTACGTTTTAACAACCTGAAGACTCTACTTATGGTGTCCAGAGCAGTGGAATCGGCACCACCTGGCATCTCCTTAGAACTGTAAGGTATCAGACCCCCCTAGACCTCCTGACTCAAAATCTGCATTTTAAAAAGATCCCCAAGTGATTCGTATGCACATTCATGTTTGAGAAGGCCTGCTCTAAAATTTCCAAAAGGCAAAATAAAGCTGCAAAGTGAACAGCTGCAAAACAGATGCAAAGCTTAATCACGTGGGCTAACAGATGACTTCTCAGGGGGATTTATGACCCTCTGTGGACCGTAGCTTATAATATAGAAAACAGAAATTTGAAGGGATATGTGCAAAAAGCTAACGCCATGTTGTATCTTTTGTAATTGTCCTAAAGGGACCCATCTTGGGGTAGCAGAAATGTAGTGCCTAGCTCCTAAATCAGTTTCATGTGTCCAGTGAGTACTCAAGTGTTTGTTTGCTTGTTTGTTTCAATAGTGAACAAAGGTGGAGCTTATACTGACCTATGAAATCAGAGAAATTAATTTGATCAGTATTTTTTCTTTTTTTAATATATTTTATTGATTATGCAATTACAGTTGTCCCATTTTCCCCCTTCACTCCCCTCCACCCTGTATACCCTCTCCCACCCACATTCACCCCCTTTAGTTCATGTGTCATAAGTTCTTTAGCTTCTACATTTCCCATACTATTCTTGCCCTCCCCCTGTCTATTTTCTACCTACTATCTATGCTACTTATTTTCTGTACCTTTACCCCCTCTCTCCCCACCCCATTCCCCTGTTGCTAACCCTCCATGTGATCTCCCTTTCTGTGGTTCTGTTCCTGTTTTAGTTCTTTGCTTAGTTTCTTTTGTTTTTGTTTTAGGTGTGGTTGTTAATAATTGTGAGTTTGCTGTCATTTTACTATACATGTTTTTTTTTATCTTCTTAGATAAGTCCCTTTAACATTTCATAAAATAAGGGCTTGGTCATGACGAACTCCTTTAACTTGACTTTATCTGAGAAGCACTTTATCTGCCCTTCCATTCTAAATGAAAGCTTTGCTGGATAGAGCAATCTTGGATGTAGGTCTTTGTCTTTCATGACTTGGAATACTTCTTTCCAGCCCCTTCTTGCTTGCAAAGTCTCTTTTGAGAAATCAGCTGACAGTCTGGTGGGAACTCCTTTGTAGGTTACTGTCCCCTTATCT
This sequence comes from Tonatia bakeri, assembly GCA_004024845.1. Taxonomy (NCBI): domain Eukaryota; kingdom Metazoa; phylum Chordata; class Mammalia; order Chiroptera; family Phyllostomidae; genus Tonatia; species Tonatia bakeri. Next base: position 49,741 of record PVIA01010635.1, read on the forward strand.
CTTGCTGCTTCTAGGATTCTCTCCTTCATTTTTACCTTGACTAATGTAATTATGATGTGCCTTGGTGTGTTCCTTCTTGGGTCCAATTTCTTTGGGACTCTCTGAGCTTCCTGAACTTCCTGGAAGTCTATTTCCTTTGCCAGAATGGGGAAGTTCTCCTTCATTATGTTTTTAAATAAGTTTTCAGCCTTGGCTGGTGTAGCTCAGTGGATTGAGCGCGGGCTGTGAACCAGGCATCGCAGGTTCGATTCCCAGTCAGGGCACATGCCTAGGTTGCAGGCCATGTCCCCCAGCAACCACACATTGCTGTTTCTCTCTCTCTCTCTTTCTCCCTCCCTTCCCTCTCTAAAAAATAAATAAATAAAATCTTTAAAAAAAATAAGTTTTCAATATCTTGCTCTTCCTCTTCCCCTTCTGGTAAACCTATAATTCGGATGTTGGAACGTTTAAAGATATCCTGGAGGTTCCTAAGCTTCTCCTCATTTTTTTGAATTCTTATTTCTCCATTCTTTCCTGTTTGGTTGTTTCTTTCTTCCTTCTGGTCCACTCTATTGTTTTGAGTCCCAGTTTCCTTCCCATCACTATTGATTCCCTGTGCATTTTCCTTCATTTCTCTTATCATAGCCTGCATTTGTTCATCTAATTTGTGACCAA
>PVIA01010636.1:0-50368 GCA_004024845.1 Tonatia bakeri
GACTATTGATCTTTACTTAAGGGAAAACAATGGTTTGACCATCTAATCCAGAAATTTTCAACTGGTGTGTCACAGAACACTGGTGAGCCATCAAAACTTTTAAAACGTGCAATCCCTATTTAGTCAGGGGACACTGCCCTCTTCTCCCTTAGATTGTCAATAAAATGATAACAGCCAACACAACAATAGCTCTCTGGTGTGAATGCCCCATCTTGAACAGTAAATATATAGGTATATAGGTCATATAATAGAGTTGTATCTTATTGGTCATGTTGCATGACAAGGTTGCATCTGATTGGTTAATTCTCAGTATCAGAAATGCTTGTATACAAGTATAGGCACCCAATTTTTTAAAAAGTCACTTTGGAGCAAAAAGTAATTATTTTTTTGTAAATCAATCAAAATTATACCCAATTTTTTTCAGATCAGCAAAGAATATATATTTTTTGGTGTGCTGATGAATTTTAGTAATTAGTTTATGTGTGCCATGAAGTAAAAAGAATTTTTTTAGAAAGGTTGAAAATTGCTGTTCTAATCTCTTTCTGAAACTCTTTCCTCACAAATTCCTCAAGGCACAGACAAGTGACCATTGATAACTGTGGGCCAAAAATCCCCACTACAAGTCTAAATTTACTTTGATGCTTACTTTTTATTTTAAAAGTTCACATAGCTTTGAATTCTACTTTGTAATATATTTGTATTTATTTTTAAAATAAAATAACATTTTTCTCTGCATTTGCATAACTCCAACATGCCAACCCAAATACCAGTGCATCAGTTAAAAATGCTTTCAGCTGCAAATAATAGAACACTCAAACACAGTGGATTAAGCCGTAAGTACCCATATGCTTACTTAACCAGTTTAGTGATTCATCTCTGTCATCAGGGACCTGATTCTTACCATGCTAATTAATCTACTATCTGAAATGTGTCAATTTTCCATTATCATCCTGTTTTTCCATGATCACAAAATGACTGCCACAGCTCCAGGCATCACTTCTCATACCATCATCCCAAGAAGAATGAAAGGGAGGGAAAGAAGCCCCCCAAATACGTATCTTTAAGTGCCTTTGGCCAGACCTTGTTATGACCCTCCCTAACAACAAGGGAGGCTGAAAAGCAAGCTCTGACAAAAGCAAATGAAGTTTCCAAAACTGGCCCAGACGAATCATAATTCTTTTCCTGGAGTATGAATAACTGGGAATAAGGCAGAGGGAATGTCCACTGAGTAGGCAAATATGTAATAGTGTGTGCCACATTCATTCTGAAAGACAGATTTAAGAATTTTTGCTTTTTCTGCCTCCTCTGAGTCCTCCCTCTTCAGGCATCAAAGAAGAAAGAAATCACCTAACTTTGCTTCTGAAGTCTAAATAATCCCAATCTCTCTCCTCCCTTTACTTTCTCCGAATCAGAAAGCAATAATATTCTAGTTTTTCTTTAAAAAGAAAAATAATTTCCTTCCCGACAGAATTTTCTAGTAGTAAATTGTGCTTAGGATTCCTTAAGATTCAAATACAACTCCATGGGAAGACTCCTGCTTCAGGGATGTAACCTGCAGAGCAGAGAGGTCTGTTGCTGAAGCCTGGAGGGGGTCCACTTACAGTCGAGATGGAATTCTTGAGAAGAGGTGTAGATGAGGGGTCAGTCGGTGAAGGGTACATTTCCTCAGCCTTGTTTTCAGCACTGGGGTTTGGTGGCGAGCGAGACTCAAGGCGTGATCTGAAGGGTTTTGAAGGGCTCTGGAGGAAAGACCACCTCTTCCAGGGCTGCCCGGTGGGCCAGCGAGCTGGGCCCATGGATGCCCTTAGCACAGACAAAGGAATGGCTCCTCCTGCAGCTCCAGGAAGGCCCCTCAGCTCACTGGTCCCAGCTGCTTCCAAGGGCAGCACCAGTTTTAGAAGGAATAGCTTTTCTTCCATGGGCTTGGGGACACTAATGGAAAATCCCCAAATCCAACATCCATGCCCCTGGAAACAGGACTCAGTTTGCTAATCTGTTGATAACTGGTGGGGGAATATTTCTGCTTTCCCTTTGGTCACGTGCTGGTCTCCCACCATGTGTATGCCCAGGAGACACTGGTAGCCTTACCTACACAGGTGTCACGACAACGCACATACATTGATATGGGTGAGTGAAGAAAGACTGCAGGTGAGATCAGTAGCTTCCAAAAGATGACGCTGAGTTAAAAATAGATTAAGATTGAGTGACACTTGTGGAGGCTGATTTAATAATAAAAATGGATATGATATGACATAAAACACAATAGAAAACTCAAATAATACTTTTAAAGTGACACAAGATAATGTTGCAACAGAATAACTCAAGAACATAAATGTTTCTGAAAAAATATAACTTCTAAGTGTTAAAGTAGGGTAAGGAAATTGAACAATCGACTGGACCGTGATGAATATTTAACTAGCAATTTAGAAGATTATCTACACAAACTGTCTCACAATACGGAGCAAAAATACAAAGAAACGGTAGCAATGAGCGAAAAGATAAGACGTATGGAGGACAGATCCAGCAAGCCTAATATGAAAACAATAGGAGTTCAGAAGGAGACAAAGGAACAGTTTGGAAAGAGAATAATCAAATACATTTTAGAAGAAAATTAACCTGGCCTAAAAATTGACTTATATTTTCATATAAAAAAACAGTTTATTAAGTGTCAGGCAGATTTAATAGGAGAAAAAAAAGCTAGAGGTAGCTGGGTGAAGGTTCCAAAACCAGAGGACACAGAGAGAACCATTTACTTGCACAGAAAACAGAGTGAGACCATCATTGATTTTTTCTGTCTGTAAGTAGAGGATGATAACCTTAAAATTATCCACCTGACCAAGACATAGGAAACTGGCAAAACACATTTTCACACATATAAAGACTTTTGTACTTTTTCTAAAGGAATTACTTAATAAAATGTGAAAGCCAAAAATAAAATTGGGGTAGATTTCAAAGTAAAAAATAATGGCATACAAGAATTAGAAGAGACCAAATGCAATAAAGTTTACAATGAAATCTAATCAGATAATAATAATACTTACAGTTTTAGATGGCACACCACATGTCAGGATTTTTCTAAGTGCATTCTGCATCACTTATTGCTACTTCCCTCACATTGTAGAAAATTCATGTGTTACTATTATTTTTCCTTTGGTAACGTATCCAAGGCCATCTAGTCAGGATTTGAACTCAGGCAGGTTGATTCTGAAGCCTGCATAGTTACCCTCCACACTTTGAGACCTCCATTCATAGCCTCATAATAATGCAAGAATGAATTATAGTGCAAATGTTAAGAAAAAATATTTGAAAAGAAAGAGATATACCATAATAAAAATTTAATGCAATTGGTCAAAAATAAAATCACATATTAATTAATATCTGGAAGTAGGGTCATGAGTAGATATAGGAATTAAGAGTGGAGAAGGAGTAGGGGTAAAATTATTATTTCATTATGGTAGAGAGAAGTTTAAATGTCTGCTAAGAATCTGAAGGTGTCTATTAACAAAATAAGATATACAGCAGAAATTCATGTTAAAGAACAGAAAAGGCTATGAAATATTCAAAACAGAAAAAATAGAAGAAATAAGTATTTTAAGAACGTAAAATGAAACACAGCAAAGCAAAACGGTCAGATATCAAAAGTAATACAAATGGATTTACTTTTTTCATAATAAACAAAGACTCACAGATTAGATTAGAAAAACAAACCAATGAGAAAAGAAAATAGGTAGGCTTATAAGAGTTGTACCTAAAACAAAATAGAAACTGAAGTTTAAACATCAAGGATAGCTACAGCTGTATCATTCAAATTCAAACAAACCCCCCCAAAATGGCAGTATTAATGTCAGATAAAGTGGATTTAGGTAAAGAAAAATATTTTGGATTGTTGAAATCAGTAAAATATATAATACAAAAACTTATGGCTACAGAAGGATGACTTGATAAAGCTACAGTCACAGTGGAAGACGTTGGCCCTCACAGATTCCAGCGGATCAGGTTTGGGGGAGAAAGGATGTAAAGCGTTGGAATAATAATCAACAAACTCTATCTAGTGTGTGTGCTTATGAGTGTTCCCATAACGTGTGGCATGTGCATGGGCACATGCACATACATATGAACATACCGTGTGTTTCAAAGAATTCCTTCTTCCTCTTATTTTCATTACATACTTACAAAAAGTTGATAGTGTGCTTGCCTAAAAATGAAACTCTAAAACTCCAAAATGTTGAGCTTATATAGGTCATATTCTCTTATCATGATGGAAGAAAGCTAGAACTCAACATTAACAACAACCAAACAAAACTCATTCGTTTGGTAGCTTGAAAAAGAACTTCAAACAATTCCTACACCAAAGGGGAGATCAAATTGAATGATAAATTATCTAGATATTTGCAGGAAAATGATGCTTTAATAAAAAAATTTGTGAGCAGTGGGTAAAGCTGTACTCAGAAGAAAATGTGTAGCTTTATCAATTATGAAAATAAAACACACAACTTAAAGAAATAGAAAAAAGCAATGATAAACTAAAATAAAGTTGGGAAAGGAATTGTATAAAAATAAAAGTTGACTTTTATTTTTAATAAATAAAAGAGCCCTGTCTGGTGTGGCTCAGTGGATTGAGTGCTGGCCTGCAAACCAAATGGTCTCCGGTTCGATTCCCAGTCAGGGCGCATGCCTGGGTTGTGGGCCAGGCCCCCAGTTGGGGGTGTGCGAAAGGCAACTGACAGACATGTCTCACACCACTGTTTCCCTCCCTCTGTTTCTCCCTCCCTTCCCCTGTCTCTAAAAGTAAATAAATAAAATCTCTTAAAAAAATAAATAAGTTGCCAAAACCTTTAAAAATAAATAAAAGTTGAAGTTGATTAATTTTAAAAATTAAAGTATAAATGAGTAGTAAAATTAAAGTCAATTCTTTGAAAAGATGAAACTGAACCACGCCTAGCAAGCCCGACCAAGAGAGAAACAAAAGCAAACGACAGGAGAATGAGAAATGAGACACAGAGTCACAGAGCAGAAGGACTCTAAACTCATTTTAAGAGACAGATGCAATCACATCTCCGAGCTGCTGAGGTTGCCTGGGAAAATCTCAACCTAATACCTGCCTTAGATAAAGACTTCTTTGTCTTCAGTTCCTCAGAATCGTTCTATAAATGGATTGTATTTCTACCAGAACAAAACATTTTAAAACTGCACTAAAAGAAACCATAACAAGAGTTTAAATAGAGTGTTGTAGGGATTTTTATTACACATGTTCATACAACTCTGTTTTAAGTGACATCTGTCTTCTCGAGAGTTCCAAGTGTAATTAAACGCCCTAGGCCTTGCTTTGGAAGGAAAACCAACACGTCATTTTTGTACTCAAAGCACGATGGCCTAAGTCTCCCAAACAGTAAACTGCCAGAAACAGAGGCCCCCCAAAGTGCTTCTCGGTTATTTCTTAGAGTCCCTAGAGAGCTGCCTTGCACGTCCCAGCCTGGGACGCAGCTGCCACCTGGAGCTGGCCTTCCCTGTCTCCCTGTTACCCTGCTCTTACAGAGCACCAAGCTTCCTGGGTTCCTGCCATTCAGCTTTCAACCACCGTCTTTTCCTCTGGGAAAGCATCGGACCCTCCTCCCCAGTCCACGTTCTCAGTGCCTATTGTTTTCCTGGCTCTGAGGTGGTGTGGGGGGGGTGTCTGTGACTCAGGCCTGCCCAAGAGGAACACTCACTCTAGACTTAGTGATTGGTTCAGAGATGGTCAGGGGCCCTGGCCAGAGGCAAAGAGATCCCATGGCCGTGCTGGGAGAACAGCTGGCATCCTTTCCCCTGGCCGTGAACCTCTGGCCACCATGAGCCTCATGGTGAAACCAACTGGGACAGGACAGAGCCAAGACAAGGAGGATGGTGCCATCATTTTGGCCCCTGGGACAACCTTAGAGCTGAAACCAGCCTATACCTGAACTTTTCAGTCACGTAAACCAATACGTTCTTTTTTTCTATTCCTTAAGCCAGTTGAATTGAGTTGTCACTGGAGCCAAGACTCATAAGTGAATTACTTGTTTGGCAGAGCAGCTGTGCTTGTAGCCACAACTTGCCAAGGCTCTTTTGAGCTGTTCTGATGGCTTTTATCTTTTACCTGTCTTTCCAAAGAAACTTACAACTTGCAGACCAAGGAAGTGGCTGCACTTCCACCCTCTCTGTCCATATTGCCCCCCGGCTCCTACTTCCAACCAAAATGCCTCCCACCTTTCCCGTTTACCCCAGCTCCTATCAGAGAATGCACCCGGACTTGGGGAGCAGGGGAGCTGGGGAGGAGGCTTGTTCCTCAGAGCAGCTTCTAGGCTCTCTCAAAGCGAGCCAGGGCGTCCTAACTCACCATATTCCCAACATGGTGACAAGAAATCTGTCCCTTAAGCCCAAAAAAGGAAGTGTATGGAAAATGATCTTGAAGAGAATGAAATACAGAAGGAAGTTCTCTCCAAGCTACCATTAAATATTTTCGTTTCAGCTGCACATATACACCTTCAAGGCCTTCAAAAATTCTTCTAACATTTAAACATCTTCAACCCACTGACTCAAACTTTTTAAGGATTAATAAACCTTCACAAATGTGTTCTTGTCAACCATGTTAATAGATTTGTCCTGCAGCACTCTTATCCCCACCCCCTAAAAATAAAACGTGGGCATGCTGGTGGTGTGAGGGGTGGAAAAGCAGGTTGATAAAGTTCCCTGGCTGGGAAATCATTCAGAGTCAGCTGGGTACAAGCAGTGAAGTTCACACTACAAATAGTGTTCTCATCTCAAAGCAAACCATAGTTCCAAAAGGAGGAGTGTGTCAGGGTGAGCAGAGAGAAAACAATTTCGTATCAGGATGTGGCCCTCTGCCCCCAAAACTAGGCTTCTATTAGCCTCCCCAGCAGTGATGGGTACCAACTGCTGCTCTCGGCTGATCCTCCTGAGCCAATCTGCAAACTCTCCACTCCTTGGGGAGGCTTCTACCCCCTCCCCCACATGCTGCCCAGCACTTAGGGAGGGACTCTGTTCCATGGAAAAGGACCTCTCTCCTGAAGAGACAGAACCTGTTGCTCCACCGCAGCCTCCCTCTTGGCTGTGTCACGCTTGGCCAAACTGGGGAGGCAGACTGAAGATTGCTCTGCGTCCCCCTCTCCTCTGCTGCCATATGTCTTTGTCAGGTCAGCTGGTGTCATACAAAGGGCAAGGGGAGTGCGCGCGCACGCGCGCGCACACACACACACACACACACACCCAGGGATGTTTTGCTGGTCAGTGATTCCCTGAGTGTCTGTCTCCGTCCTCGCCTGAGCCTGTTCTGTGTGTCTGTGTTGTGAAGCCTGGGGCTCTGGAGCGAAGTGGCGAGGGGGAGGGGTAAGTGTTGCCCCAAGAGGGCTTGTCATTCTCTTGTGGTTGGGATCTGTTGCTGGGGAGGCCGGGGGTGGGGAAAGCTTGACCTTGTGTCTTCCGCAGTAAACTCTCATTTGCACATGCACACACACACAAACACACACCAGACGATAAATCAAGAACACTGAAATGAAATCCAGTCTCACATCACAGAGCAGTGGTTTTATGGGTGAAACGTGTACTTGCTAACTTCAGGAACAAATTATTGTGCTTTATTTAGTGAAGTTCAATTTATACACTTTTAGCTAAAATAAAGCCCCCAGGCCAATTTTAATTTGGTCAGTTTTTTTCTTTCAGGAGCATCCCATGGTGGGAACTGGAAGACACTGAATCGGAAAACCCCTGTCTGCTCTCTTGCCTCACAGGAAAAACAGCCACTGGAACTGAGGACTTACCTCACTTACATCATCAGTGATGTTTAATAGGCCTGCATTATTAACAGAATAACATCTCTGCCTGGCAAAGCTGGAGTCAATATGTAATAGATCTACGTCCTATTTAGCCACTGGACTTGGGGGAAACCTGACAAAACAAAATTCAGTATGAAAGCTAATAGATTCAAAGATTGCAAAGTGAATGTTTCCATAGGTGTGCATTCCTCATAAATATTTGAGGCCATGAGTGGGTGGCGATCCGACATCCTTTAATCATTGCCTAATTAACATTTTTAGATAGGGGAATCCTGAGTAAATATTAGGCCTCTGTTAAAGAGTTGTTAAAAAACAACAACAAATACTCAAACCAAATGTTTTTTTTTTGGGGGGGGGGTGTTGTTGTTACTGTTGTTAAGAAAGTATCAGCAAGGTTTTTCTCCACACGACTACTGTTTAACCTCAATGAGAAGAAATCCCCTTTCATATACTGATCACTGTTAAGGAAAAACGGAAGCAGCATTCGTTCTCAGCGCCAGGAGAGGCGGCGCTCCAGGACACCACCTCGGAGGAGCCTGCCGCAGGAACCTCGGGAACAGGCAGACTGCGAGCTGCAGAGGCTCAGGGCTCAGGCGTCTGAAGTTCCTGAAAAGGAACTGGGCCCGAACCTCCACTCTGCCCCCGCCAGCTATCCCTGGACCACTCTTCAATTCTAGGAGTCAGTTTTCTTGTTTGTAAAATAGGAATGATCATTTCCCCGATCTATATTGAGGAGTGGTCAGCTTTTGTGAAACAGCTTTTGTGAAAGTCTTTGCAAACTGTCTAAGCCTCAAACATAAGTCATACTTTCCTGGGTCCAAAATCTAGCTGTACCTGCTGAGTAACTTTAGGTGAGTCATTTAAACACTCTGGGCCTCAGTTTCCTTAAGTTGAAATGGGGATAATAATAGTCCTTGCATGGCAGGTTTATTGAAAGATTTTGATGAGTTAATTCACACAAAGAGCTTAAGTGGTAATAACACCGGATGCATGTCATGAACACAATAAATGTTAGCTTTCCCTCTTCCTCATTATTATCATTATTACTATTATTATCCAAGATGAAGAAACCCTGTCCCTGAAAACTCCAAAGGCTTATTAAAGTCACAGTTCCATAGAGGAAGTGTGACACCAGGTGACAGAGTGCCACATAAATACTCTCTGTACCTCGATGCACTGATTCCTCCCGGCAGATTCTGGCAGTGTGCCATGCGGAGGGGCACTGATGGTGTCCCCAGAAAAGAAAGCACTTCTTACCCATGGGCAGTCACGAAGTAGTTGCGGGGACATGGAGCACAGCAGAAGGATGAGAGTCAATGGCATTCTAATGTATGGTGCCTGGGGTGGGGGGGTCCTGGAAATACCAGGGGGAGCACCTTATAAAAACATATGATTATCTGACCACTAGGTTGTACACCTGAACCCAATGCAAAATAATATTGAATGTAAACTGTAATCGAAAAATAAAATTTAATAAAAGAAGAGAAGGCACTTCTGCTTGGAGACCGTGATTGGTTAAACTGAAAGGAGACCCAGCCACGAAAGACCGAGGACGGGCTGCCAAGTCACAGCGTGGCCTGGGCAGTGACCAGCAGCAGCCCAGCAGAGAGTGAGCAGAAAAACCCTTCAGGAGGCATGGTGGGAAAGAATGCAGGAGGTTACCTAACATTCTCAGGAGGGAAAACAAGAGAAGCCCAACTGCCCTATTGCTGACCCTGGACTGGGAAGAGGACCATAAAAAATGTCATTCTGATTGATGAGGAGGTGATAAGGTGTGGAGTGATGAACCAACTCCATTTCAAGGTTGGTGTGTGTTCCTAGGAGCTTCCCTCCTAAGAGCCAGGCTTGTAAATCTCAGTCAGTGTTGGTCATTATAAATATGGGTCTGGTCTGGAGCATGACAGATACTTCATCTTCTAATGCGAGTACTCCATGTGCAGGGACCCTCTGTGGAGGCTGAAGAACTTTCTTAAGAGAGAGTGGGAGTGCCTGAGCCTACCTCCCAGCCCACCCACTTGGCCATGGTCTTTGACCTCTCCCCTTTCCAAGCTCCATATACCACTCCCCCGACCCGCTTACAATCAGACTCCCACTCTCTCTCCCTTCCTAACAACAATTGGGGGCCTATTGTTTTTGCTCCCTTGGGGAAAATAATCAGACATCACCTGGGGATGCCCAAGGGTATGTAGAGGGACCCGAAACATTAGATGTTCCTTTGCCTGTGGGCTAGTGGCTTTCCTACAGTTAGTTCCTGGTCAGTGGGAACCGTTTCGGGTGGCCAGGACAAAGCGCTGTAATGTGTGGGAGGCAGGTGGTGTGAGGACTGAGATGCTGGTGTGGCAGTTCTCTGGTTATTCTTGTCGCTCACTCTCTTCTGTCTCATCCCCCGTCCTCTTCTCTTCTCTTCCGGTCTAGTCTCTAACTTTTCCTCCCCTTCTTTCATGTAGCATTTTCTCCAAAATGTAGGTATTCCAGAAAGGAGTTTCACAAAAGGTATTTTTATTTCTTTTCTACTGTCACACAAACAATGCAGCTGGTATATGATGAAGCCAGAATATCTGACCACAAGCAGCATTAAAATTTGTTTAAATTACCTTGATATTCAGCTCCTGTTTTTAGTCTGTACTGTAAGCTGGAACTGTTTCCGGTTTACAGTGAAGGGAACTGGCCAAGTGATGCCTACGGTGCCTTCCAGCACGGGTTCCCCAGGAAATTCTCAGAATTCTCTCATTCCACTTCCTTTTTGGGGACCTCTCTGGACTTGCAGTCACTTTTCCAAAGGGAATTTACCCCAAACAATGTGAAATGAAGGAAAAGCACCAAGAAATAAATACATAAAGGGATGTGAAGTCTTTTGGGCACAAACCATTTTCATTTCTACCATGGCCTGTTTCTCAGGAAGCGGCGTGTTGGAGCAACACAGCTCAGGCCTCACACAGAAGCCACCCCCTCCCTTCCTCTTAACCTCTCTTATTCTGACCTCAAGCCCTTTTCCACAAGGCATTTCAAAGACAAGGGTGTGTTTCCACAGTTCACTTGGGCTCCATTTGAGGCCATGGCGATAGCTCAGAGATCCCACAATTAGAATTGATTAAGTTTATCTAATAAGTCCCCTGCCTCTGAATTAACAGCCCTTGGGAAATGGAATATTTGTTGGCTGATGTCCCCTGCATTAAATGTAGACCAGATCCACCCGAGCCATCCCCTTGACCTCCAAGAAAGTAGGTAAAAATGCCAATTGTCTTATTATGATGTTGGCAAACATCACCAATAAATCTGCCCCCGCTGAAATGAAAACACACACAGCAGGTACTATTATTGCTATTAATAATACACTAAGTGGATGCAAAAGTGCCTGAATACAGAAACAATAATCAGAGCCCAAACCAGTGAGAATTAACTTTGAAGTTTCAGCATGCAGTATATCACACTCACACAACCAATTAAAAAGGCATGTCATCTTGTTTGGAAAGTATCTATTGATTTCCCAGTTCATCAGATCAGGTTGATGTGTCTTTCAATGGCCTCGATGACATCATCAATATTTTTCTATTTAGAATAATGACTTATTTTATATGCCAACAGCTATAAAAAACAACCCACCTATATATATTTCTACTGACACCAGCTTAAGAGCCATCTGGTTTTCTCTCCTTAACATATGATATTGGTGGTCCAGGGCAAAAGGAATGTTTTGGTCTTGTCATGAGACTCATTTAGAAACCACAGTAAATTTGTTTAGTTTAAAAACCAACCACTAAATCATATTTTCTCTATTAGAGGCCGATGCTCTCCACTGCATTTGGTGTCCAAATTACATTCATTTTGGAGTGAATTACATTCATTTCAGAAGCAGCCCCCAGCTCTCTTCTCCCTCCTGTCCATGAAAGCAATATACTCACCAGCTGCGGGATCTTTGGCAAGTGACTTAATCTCTCGGAAACTCATTCTTTTCCTTTATTAAGTGGGGAAAAAGTGCTAGGGTCTATATGCATATTACTTCTTTTAACCCTCACAGTTACCCCACAAGATCAGTACTGTTATTAGCCCCATTTTACAGATGGGACACTGTGGCATGGAGAGGCTAAGTAACTTGCTCCAAAACAACACAGCTGGTATGTGATAAAGCCACAATATCTGACCGCAAATGTTTATAATCAATCATATGTGCCTCATAGGACTCGTGGGATTCAGTAACACAGTCGAAATACCAAAACACTAATTCAGGCACTTGGTGTGTGCAAGGAGGCAGTATTCCAGGGGTTTGGGAGTCATACCCCCCAAGGTCAAATCCCTGCTTTATCATTTAGTACCTATATGACCTTGAGCAACTGATGAATCTCCATGTGCTTCAGTTGTCTCACAAAACGGTGGTGATAGGGGTGGCACCTGCCTTGTAAGGTAGTGGTGAGGATAAAGTAGGCTGTGGCATGTACAGTGCCTGACACAGAGTCAGTGGCCCATGATCGCATCTATAATTATTCATAGGCACTCCTTAAATGCTATGCTCCCTTCCCCACAAATTCCTAGTGCCACTCGAGTGCCTTCAACACACACCCAGTCTCGATCTATGACACATGGATCAGAAGTTAAGTGCTATTGTGTCCTTGAAGGAAGGTATCTGTTAGAAGAATCTATCTTTCCCCACCCAGAGACAGCACTGAAGAGCTAAGAAAGAGGAACTTAGCTGGTGGCTCCTCATATTTTCTTCTCATTCCAAAGGATCCATTATCAGTGTGTGCAAACCTGAGTAACAGAGGAGGGCCCTGCTTGGTGCGGGGTGGTGGCCTAATCCCCCCGTACGTGGAAAGAAGTGGAGTGAGACCAATGTGGCTTGAGATCTAGCTTCACACAAATGAACGATGTGATTTCAGGGACTCGTGTCACTGTTGAGTTTCAGTCTTATCCTCTGTAACCTAGGATTCACTTGATCTCAACCCACAGTGTGGCTGTGAGAATTTAAAAGGAGCACATTCAAGCTAACTTGCCAACAGATGTCAGCTCCCTTTTTCCTATCCCCCTTTACCAAATCAATCTGAGGAATGGGTAATGAGGGATCTGTCACTTTTACAAGTCAGAGTGTCTTTCCATTTTCACCTGGAGCCTGTAAGAGGCAAGAGGCTGCCTTGAGGGGCTCTCATTATGGTGAGTTTAAACATCTTACCCAGTCGTTAACGGTGATATTAGAGGGCAGGTTTAGAACCTTAGAATCATTTGCAAAAAGGAGTCAAGCTAATCAGGCCAAGTTTTAGGATAGAACTGACCACACAGCAGCCTGGGACACTTAGTAGAGGAGCTGTGTGTGCAGTTCCCAGAGGGGCTGTCTGGATGGGACCCCAGCAGGGGTTGGCAGTTCAGTAGCTTTGAAGACAGTCTTGATGCATTTGTCCATAGCTTTTCTTAACTAGTTAATCTCTCCACTCTATGTTTGTCTCCACTTTCTAAGTCTACACCTTGATTCAGCACTTGCCTGTATAAAGATGAGCCCAGTGGCCCTTTCTCTTTGATTAAAGCAATGGGGGAAAATGAAGCTGAGGGTGCAAGGCCTTGGGAAAGGTGTTTTAGGGAAGAAACTGAACACAAAGGGCTGGGATCCTAGTCTTAACTTTTGTCACTAATGAGCCAGGTTACCCTGGACCTGTCACCTCACCTCTCTACACCTCAGTTTCCTTTTTTCTAAAGACTTGAGACTGGAGTAGCTTTGTGGTCTTAGCTCTGTGTCCCACAGAGCCTGGTGTCCCATGGCAATGCCTTTGGGGCTGCCAGTGGGGTCTGGGGCAGAAGTCAAAATAAAACAACTTATAGATGAGTTTTCCTTGGCCTGTACAATGAATTTATTTTCCTTAAATATTGAATTAGTAGCTAAACTTTCAAAATCAGGAGTTTTTAAATTACTAGATTTTGCAATATGCATTTCATGGCTTGATAGATCATTTCTTTTCAGCACTAAATGATGCTCCATTGTCTGGTTGTGCCACAGGTTGTTTATCTATCCACCTACTGAAAGACTTCTCGGTTGCCTATAAGTTTGAGCAATTACGAATGAAGCTGCTATAAACATTCATGTGCAGGTTTTTATGTGGACATAAGTTTTCAACTCATTTGGGTAAATACCAAGGAACAAGATTGCTGGAGCATATGGTAGCACTACGTTTAGCTTTTTAAGAACTACCCAAGTACAGACCAAAGTGGCTGCACCATTTTGCATTCCCACCAGCAATGAATGAAACTCTTGTTACTTCACATCCTTGTCAATACTTGATAGTGTCAGTGTTTGGAATATAGCCATTCCAATAGGTGTTAGTGATATCTTTTTGTTCTAATTGGTAATTTCCATGGGTCATGTTATATAATGTTGAGTATCTTTTCATGTGCTTTTTGTCATCTGTATATCTTCTTTAATGAGATGTGTGTTCAGCTCTTTAGTCCATCTTAGCTGAGTTATTTGTTTTCTTATTGTTGAGTTTTCTGCATATTTTGAATATGAGTTCTCTATTAGATATGTGTTTTATAAATATTTCCTCCTAGTCTCTGGCTTGCCTTTTCATTCTTTCAGCCACGTCCTTCGCAGAACAGAAGTTTTAGAAATCAGGATTTTTCACATAACAAGCTGGCTTTCTGGCTTCCAGTGGAAGTAGATCTGGTAACAATGGGACCCATTTCTGCAGGATGAAGTCATCTAGTGGCTGCCTCTTCAGACGGGGGATACTGTCCCCAGTCCCCCGAGCTGCACTCACCTACAAGACCTGCCTCTATATTGCTGACTGCTATGACTCCAGCCTATAGGAAGCTCCATTGTCATCCATTTTCTGTATCGAGTTCCACATAGGGTTGCTTTGTATAAAGCACTCTGCTGCTTAAAAAGGAAAGTTCACACATGACTGACTTAGGCAATCTTCTTGCTCTTTCCCATCTGGCCGACCCATTCACTGTCACGTTTGACTTGAATGAGAAAAGAAATCATTTCATAAACACTCTCTGAGTGGCACCTTCTAATTAGCGTGTTGTGCCTGATCCGATGTATGTCATGGAACATGACACCTACATGAAGGTCCCCACCACCCGCTGTTGTGCCCAGTGGCAGTGCTCAATACCAGCCTTTATGTGGTGTTGCCTTCTACACAGGGAAGGCTGATAAAATCACCTTACAAGGCAAAGTAATTTAAACTCAAAGTTGTGAAAAATAGGCATCACTATACATAATAATTACCCTTGCCTGGGAAGAAGCTTTCGAGTGAAGGCACATGAGAATTGAGAGCAGGAGGAAACAGCAGTTTGGTGAGCAGACTCCTGTCTCTCAGCTCAGCTCACATTCCTTAACCTCTACTCAAAACCTTCTGTAACAGACTCCTAGCTGTTCCAACATTCACTCTCCCTTTAATAACAGACCTTCCAAAATGTATCAGGGTAATGCCTAAAGACTTTCTTTTTCCGCATCAATTGTAGTGGATACGCTCACGTGTCTAGGCTGGAGTATGTGATTAGGTTGGAACCAATGGGCCATGAATGCCCAGACCAAGGACTTAAGAAAGGGGAGCCCCCTCCACTTCCTTTCCTCCCTATTGCTGGTGAGCTCTTGCCCATCATCCCACCCTAGAAAAGGGCAGAGCAGAGCCACCCTAACAACTCCAGACTTTCTACTTCTGTGTATTACATGACAGAGAACTAAACCTTCATCTGCTTACCTTCCTGTGGCAGCTGATTGTGAGCCCTTACTATATACCCTTTAATGCCTTGCTTTTGCAACAGAATAAAACTTAAAACCTTCCCTCAAAGCCCTGTGTAATCTTGCCCTTGATGAGCCCTCCAACTTTGTTTGTTTTCCCCGTCTCCCTTGTTGTCTGTGCTCCAACCAACAAGGATACCCCTTCTCAGGGCTCTGC
This sequence comes from Tonatia bakeri, assembly GCA_004024845.1. Taxonomy (NCBI): domain Eukaryota; kingdom Metazoa; phylum Chordata; class Mammalia; order Chiroptera; family Phyllostomidae; genus Tonatia; species Tonatia bakeri. Next base: position 15,695 of record PVIA01010636.1, read on the forward strand.
TTACATGTCACATCACCAGGGAGCTTTGCCCTAGCCACCGATGGCACCTCACACCCTGCTTTATTTTTTTTCACCATTCTTATTGCTACCTGTCACGTAACTATCGGCTGTCTATCTCTGCCCTGCCCCACCAAAAGTGACCTTATTGAGAAAGGGACTTTGTGGTTTTGTTCCTTGCTCTAAACCTTTTATAAGCTCTCCAAAATACTCATTGGCAGAATGAATGAACAAGCTTCTGTCGCTTCAGCTATAAAATGGGGATAGTAATTTCTGCCATTCAGGCTTGCAGTGACAGTAAGCGGACATAATGCCAATGGCCTCATGTGGTGCCTTGCACTTGGTGGATGCTGAAGAGACATTAACTACCCAATTTGAGAGACTATCTCTCGTGACTTCCTGCCCAGGCATAGAAGGGTACATACTAACAAGATGTGTTCCTATTTAAAGCTGGAAGGGCTTTTCTTTTTTTTCCTGAATTAGAGAAGGCCCTTTCGATGGATATTTTCTGTATTATAAGATTTCTCTGTTCATTCGCTACCTCCTCTTGATCTCTCTCACATGTCTCTGCTCCCTGGCAACATCCATTTATTGACCCTGCCATTGATCCCGTCACCTCTGAAACCGGAAAGGCTATTTCTCACCATCGCTATGATCACATCTGAACCTGGAACTTTCAGAAACAAGAGACATCCCCAAGAAGATAACCTCAGGGGATGTTCCCTGCAGACCATCTCTCTCAAGTTGGCTGAGGAAAAGTGTATTGTGTGTTGTACGTATCCAATTTGAACAGAGTTGTGCTGATTTAGCACAAACTTCCCATAAAAAGCTGACCTCCAGGGAGCAGAGACTGAACTTGGAAAGTTTTACCCCACAAGGAGAATCTGCTGTAAAGTTATGAGTGACTAAAGCATGAGGGGATGGAGACATTGGAATGGGGTTGAATGGCTGTGGGTTTGTAACTCCCGCGGCTGCATTTTCTCCCATGAACGCTCATCTCTTCCCCCATGGGCCACCCTTCCCCTGACCCTCTGCCAAAAGCAGCATTACCCTGTTCACCTACCAAATAAGAAGATAAGGACTGTTACCAACAAAGCTACTTCCCATGGTAAAAGAAGCTCTTGGATCAATTTTTCTGTCTATGGCCACTGAAAATGACAATCATTTCTTTCCCACCAACCAAATACTATCTCCAGATGCACACATGTGGATCCCATTGAAGTGAGAAAGGCCCTGAATATGTTTGAGGCTCCTTCTTGGTGACAAGAAAGTGGAGCTGAAAAGACAAGTTCTAGAGCAGGAGTGTGTGTATGTGTTCACACATATGTGTGTGTCTGTGTGTGTGCGCATGCACACATGGGTGGAGCATTCTTACCAAAGCCTAAAACCCATTTGTGAGTCTCCACAGTTTAAAATCAGCCAAGCCGATGGGCCTGGGAACCCTGTGATGTCTGTGCTGCAACGTGAGAGCAAAGAGGATGGAAAAGTTCTGCTGGCAGGAAGTGCCACATGCACAAGAACAGGAGAACTGCAGGTCGGGAGGCAGAGGGCACAGAAGACGACAGCAACAGACACAGGTTTGGAGGCCACAGACCTAATTCAAACCCCAGTCCTGTCACCTCCAGGCTCTGCTGCTCTTGAGCAGGTTCCCTCATTCCTCCAAGCACTAGCTCTCCTGACCTCCTGCCTTTTGATCGTCTGTAAAATGGAGAGTAATATCGTAAATGCCAGACATGTGGTAAGTGCTCAAATGGTGGTCATTATCATTTCAATAACAGAAAGCTAGAGGACATCATGTGCACTGGCCCTCCACCGCTACCCCCACACAAATATACTCACACACATATTCTCTACCCAACAACTAAGCCTCCCGGCATGCTTTCCTGTGGTGAGGGCTGTTTTCTGGCCCCCAAGTCCCTCCCATTTACAAAGCTGGGAGTTTTGAAGTGCCCCAGGTTTCTGGACTGCCCCAGGCTAGCAGTTAATCAGCTCAGCCTCCAGCCACCCAGTGCCTGGCCCCACTTGGATGTAGAACTAGATTCTAATTTTGTGTTCATTCTTGCTAGCCATTGTAGTGTTGTCCATTCTGGCTTAACTGTGACACATAACGGTGGGCACTTGTCTGCAATCCTCACTAAGGTATAAAACTCAAATACAACACAAAGTCATAGATACCCTCCTAATTCTCTCTTCCTTTCATGCATAACACTACTATGGTTATAATCGATTGTGCAATGATTTTTTTTCAAACCTGCCTCCTTCACTAGACTGGAAGCTCAATGAGGTCTATTTTGCTCACTGTTGTAGGTCAACACAGCACACTGTAGCAGAGTGATTAGAACACAGCAAGCCTTCAGTAAACATTTGCTGAATACACACCAGAATTAGAATGTAAAAACACTTAGACAATTATAAAGCATGTGCTTATGTCAGATCCTACTACTATTATTAGACATCATGCAAATACCAAGTGACTGGTCACTGGTTTGCCCTGTTCAGCCAGTTAATATATGTATTTAAAAGCTTTCCACTGTCCAGTTTGTAGGCATGTCACTTTACATAAATGAGTATCATGTTTTTAGTCATTTCTATAGATATTCAGCATGGGGCCCTGATTCAGCTATCATTCAGGATTTTATCCTGAATTTTAATAATGCTTCTTTGGAAAGATAGATTCTGTTTTTGGCTGGATGTGTCTATGTGATGACTACTTCTGTCTTGTCTTTATCCATTCATCAGTGCATTCATAATTAAATTCCCATTTTGTGCCAGGCACTGTACCAAGTGCTGAGGATGCAATGACAAATGTGGTCAATGGCTCTTGCATTCAGCTCACTGTTCACTGGGGAAGCCCGACCCAAGAACACAGTTTTGATGGTGCGATGTGAAGTGTAATGAAGAGGTTTCCGCGTGCGGAGGGTGAGGGGAGCACAGAGAGGAAAGCACTCATTTCAGAATGGGTGAAGTACTCTACGAAGCCTTTCAGAGATGACATTGAACCCAGTCTTGCAGGATGAATTTGGGGTTTTCCGAGAGAGCCAGGTGAGGAAGACTCCTGGCAGTAGGAGGAGCATGGGGTCTGGTGAATAATGGGAGATAAGTAAGTGCAGGGATAGCCGAGGTCACAAAGGAAGTGAGCTTAATATCTGCCACCTTGTCCTTCCGGTGTGCAGATATTTGTGGATGGAGGGGCGTGCAGCGAGCTCCTTTAACTGCATATGCTCTCAAGTCACCAAAAAGGACACTGGGACCATGGACATAGGAAGAAGGGTTTCAGCAAAAGAATATCAAGGAAGGAGCTTTAGGCAGATTCTAGCCACTTGCCCCCTTCCAGGAGGAGGATAAGAAATAATCCTCAATGCTGTTTCAACCAATTTGGAGATGTCAAATGCTACAGAGGACTTAATCTTCAACTGTCACAAAGAAGTTCCAAAGAATGAATGGAGTGACAGACATTTTCCTACTCTCTGGGATGCACAAATGCACTTTGGTTCAAAGCAAGGGACATTGTTAAAGACAACATTATTCTTCCAGGAAGCCAAACCAAGTGCTTTTGAAAGCCTCCGACTCTATTCTGAATGTTTTGCAATCTATGCATTTAAAAATCGTTTCTAAGCTGGGACAATGACACAAACATCCACGCAACACAAGCTGCCGGGGATGAACTTGGGCTGCCTGGTCTGGTTGAGCTAAAAAGTGCTGTTGCAGGGTGTTTTCATTTAAAAATTCTTATTATTTTTAAAGAATTCTTGTTATAAATAAAAAAATTATTATTATTCAAGTGCATGCTGAAACTGAATCATGCCATTCTTACATAATTTTTCATTGGATTGTTGCAACCCATAAAGAAATCCAATTAAATTTCCCTTGCAGGCACAGGCCTTCATTCAAGGGGCCTTGAAAAAGCTAGTTTGTTGTATTGTATGGCAGGTCGATGAATCGAGAAGCAGAGAGGGCCTGTCCCGTTTCTTGTCCTGTGTGACATGATGTGAAGAGAGTCTGCCAGCAATGTTTCAAAGAGCTGCATTATCAGACAACATAAAGGCCCTCCATCCGTCCTTTCTGCTGCTGTACCGCAGAATATGTACACACCGGTGTCTCCGTCCGATGAACAGTTTTGAATGCTGTGTGCTTAACATACTGCTTTCTGCATCTCGTGAGCATTCACCGTCATTATCCCAGACATCGGACCAAGGTTAAGGGGGGAGTGAACCAGAGATAAGATAATGTTTTTGAAGCTACTTTAAAGGGAATGTCCTGAAAACCAGACTACACAAACATATGTTTTCATTACCCAAAAAGAAGGCAGAAGACAGCATGTCACAGAATTATATTATTTTACGTTAATCTGTTTCTCGGTTGCTATCTGGGTTGTATATGTATTTCCTTCATTGATTTATATATCACGTGCGGTCTCAATTATTTCCAGACACACAGGATTTTTGTTTTTAAAGATAAATTCTGCATGAGCAGGCACACATACACATAACACTTTTTCCCCTTTATCTTCCCTTTAGTATAGGAAAAAGCTCTTCTAAACTTCCAGCATGTGATGGAAACTTCCCTTAAGATGCCAGCCATGCCGTGGAATTCAGGCTTCCTGCTATCTGTCGTACTAGTGTGGAGAGCTGAGGTCAGAGTCAAAACAAAGGGAGAAACCCGGAGACACACGAGGCAGAGAGACGCTGCTCTTTGCATTCTTTACCCAACTGCTACCTGGAAATGATTTTACACCTTCTTCTCCCACTGGCTTTTTAAAATTTTGTTTTGGGCTCCTTTTCATGATATTTCAAAAAAAATGTAGCAATTGCCTAATTCTTTTCTCCTGTCATTAATGAGCAAACATGAGATTCTTATTTCACTTCAGCAGGGATTTCATAGGACAACGATGGTCATTTAGCCCTGCCCTGCCCTCCTTCTCTCTCTCTCTCTCTCTCTGTCTCTCTCAGATGGTACAGCCATATCTCACAATCAAATTTTCAGACTAATTCACTTGGTTTTTTCCATGCAAGGAATGCAGGTTTGGATTTGTCCTGCTTTAACACAAAGCAATAATTTGATTGGTGACAAGATACGTAGGCAGATGTAATTGTTTTATGTAAAAAGACTCTCAGGGAAGCAAAGTGTGCACGAGTGTCGGTCTATGCTTAATTGAGAAGCCACACCTGCCTTTTCCATCTAGTGTTTGCAAACTATTTATGTGTCAGATACGCTGCTTTCAAGTTGGAGCTCTGAAGTGAGCCTTGGTGACTACCACCCTTCTCCTCAGAAGGGCCTGCTTAGAGGAGAAAACTGGGGCTGATGGCTCCTGTGGAGGGTGGAGGGCACTCTCTCCTTTGTTTTAGTTTTCCGAGTTTTGCAGCACGGACAATTTCCCTTTTTTGAAGTATAGTTCTCTGAATCTGAAAGTATCCAAGTGAAATGCAGTTAGAAAAACCCTCACATGCAAACTCCACATAAACCAGACAAGAGGTCTGTCTGTGTCCCTGTGTGTTCAGGCACACATCGCTTCCCTTTACAGGAAACTTAGATTGTCCTTCAGATCAGAAGTCGACCCTCCTCACACATCAAGTCCTAATTGGACACAGACTCTCCCACAGACTGACCTGGGGTTCTCCAGAAACCAGTCCTGATGAACTATCAAATTTGCCGAGTTCTCAAGGGTCACAACCGCAAATCAGCCCTGTGCTGAATTTGGCCCACGCTTTGGGTTTTCAGTGAAACTCGAGCCCAGGGACAAGCTCTGAACTTCAAATTGAGCCATGAACACTTCCTCCAAGATATTTACAGTTTTGTTCTTCTCACCAGGACCCCAAGACATACCACACACACATCCACACACCTTACTGATACACACATACACACACCCCTCACACCACCCGAACTCATCACACATACACGGGCCCCAGAGTTACAATCTTCACTAAAAAGAGTAACTAATTTCAAATGGAATTGGGTTTCAATGACTTTCTCTCATCCTTAAGAAGAACTGTAACTGATTGTTAACTAAATTATTTCCCTCAGAAAAACAAGTCACATTCTGAGAGCTTATTCAAAGTTTAAAAATTAGAGAAAGGCTCAAATGTTGTTGCTCTTTGTAATGTGAGGTTTTCATTTTCATCAAATAACATTTATAAAGTGTCCCCCCACTGGCGGGGGAAATGGAGCAGAACGCGGGCTGAAAAAATGGCCCCTCTCCTTTCCACACGTGCAGTGGGATCTAAGAGGAATGCGGAGCTCTGGGGAATGTGGCCAAATAACTCACACACTGGAAGATTAACTCCATGTCTAATCAAGCCACTAATTTGCTCTGAGGAATCTATCTGCACCTCATTTTGCCATTTGTAACAGAGCTCCTCATCATTGTGCAAGAAAATTAAATTACCCCAAGTACCTGGAGCCATAGGAGTGAGTAGACAAGGTTAGGTAAAAACAACAGTTTGACACTGGAGACTTGGCACACGGAAAACCCGGGAGGTCACATACCCCAAGGCACAGGCATGGGGCAGATAGGAAAATTAAGGAATCTTCATTATGCAAAAGCTGAGAGAGCTGGAAAGATGGATGAAATAACACATGTGCATTGGGTGTTGAGATAAGTCACCAACATCCCTCTAAAGGGCAGAATGGTTGAGCAGAAGGAAGTGGGATTTCAGAAAATCCTTGACAAATAACAGAGGGAGGTGGGCAAACTGTGTGGCACCGCCAGCACCAGAACAGAATGAGACAGAGAAAGCGGTAAAATCATTTTTCTTGGGGGAGACGAAAGAAAGTACATGGTTTTGAAGTTCTTAAAAAGCTTCAAGCTGATAATAGAAAACTTAATCCCTCTCTAGGTCTAGAGGAAAAATTGCAGGATGGGCATTGGGGTGAAGCTGTGTTAAAGAAAAAAAGAAAAAAAAACATCTTTCCATGGCATGTAAAAAGTATGAAAGACAGACCCCTAAAGAAATAAGAAGACATCAAGGGGTAACTGGCATTGAACTAAAACATCAAATAAAGGGTGGAGCCACAGGCTCATTTTTGTTTGGCAATTTCTTGTAAATTTTCACAAAGAACCAAAATGCCTTGGGAAAACACACACACGCATGCGCGCACTCGGCACATGCTTGCACAACTGAGGAGAAAAAATGAAGTCTAGGCTGGAGTAAACACCACCTAGGGACTTTATTTCCCTTGGTGCTGGAGACCTAAGAGGACTTGAGAACCCTGAGACCTCCCTTGGATAGCATATTGGATTAAAGGGTCAACGGGGAGGGGGTGGATGGAAGCAGCAAAGTAGGGGGGGATGGGGACATTTGTATTAGTGTCCACAATAAAAATAAAAGGGGACAAAACGTCTAGTTATAGAGAAGTCCCAAGGCAGTATGGCCAGCGTGGAGTTCCCAGCCATTCCCCTTCACCTCAAGCAAGAGAGTCTGCAGTTACGGGAGAGCACACATTTTGAGAGTTTTTTGAGATTCAGCTTTGAATCAGCTGGGCCAGATGTACTAGGGCCAGAAGAACTGATCTAGACGGGAGAGTGGTGCAGGGGAGAAGACGGAACTCACCTTAGACTGGAGCCATTAGACGATGACATCAAGCCCTTCAAAAAAGAATTCCGAGCCAGGCCAGTTCTCCAAATGAGCCCTAGTAAACACCACCCAAGAGACCGTGGGGCCTGCCAAGCAGTGACCAAACATTATAAGCAAAATTAGCCAATTAATGGGTTCGCCTGTCTCGTTGCTGGATTGCTGCGCTTGCTGCGGCAGCACCAGCCTGGCCTTGGATCCGCAAACCCGCCCCCTGCCGCCCTGGGCAGGCGCTCCACCAGGTGAGCGACAGAAGGGTTGTGGGCGCAGGGGTGCGCCAGATGGCTGAGCTGCAAGGAGCTGTGCTAAGCTTTTTCTTTGCTGCAAGTTACTCCTAACGCACACACTGCATAACCTTCCGGAAGTGATTCCCGGTGTGTAATAAGTTGCCAACGGTGACCTGAGTGGGTCACTTTAACATGGTGTTCCCCCGACCCCTCCAAAAAGCCCAATTTTTGAAAGATTTTCCAACAATGAACTAAAACCTCCACTAAGGCTTTGGGTTACTATAGCAACATTCTCTTTTGAGAAATTGAAATATTGGAAAGATCTGTTATTTATCTTTACAACACAGCTGACTAATGACCTTAAAAATAAAAAAAAAAAGAATGTTGTCCCCATCTTATACATGAGGATGACCAAGTGACGAAGTGTTAGTAACTACTCTGCGTGTGTCCAGAAAGCTAGTAGTGGATTCCTGATTTCAATTACAAACTAGGCGATGTATTCCAACTGTGCACTTTGGGCTCTGTTAAAGAATGCTTTTAAGACAAGAGAGGCAAACACACTTTACCCCTAAATTAAGACAAGTGGAGCCGTTTGTTTTATATGCCACAGACAGAATAAAAATCCTCCTTTTGTGACATCTGTAATGTGACTGATGCAGGGGCCTGAATCAATGCTGCTTCCAAATAGGAAGTCATCATCATCATAGTATCATTCGTAATATACATCAGAATAGTCCAATTAAATTCAAGAAATACATACTGCATGCTGACTTCCTTTTGCCAGACATTGAGCTGGGCTTATTAGAGATTGTATTTTATCCTTAAAGTGTGTGTGTGGGGGGAGTGTTACTTCCACATTTTAGACACTGAGAAGTCAAGAAAGTAAAGGCTTATGAAGGTATAATTGGAAGAATACCTAACTTTCTGCCCCATTTCCCACCGGTCACCCAAGAACCTAGTTTGGTCATAACAAGCTTTGCATAGGAGGCTCTGTAAAAAGAGGGGAGCAACCACACATGAAGGAATCAGGAGTTGAGAGAGGAGAGAGAAGTCAGTGGGGCTCAGGGAGGAGCGCAGAGCCTTTGGGAAGGCAAGGACAGCAGAGGTTGGGATGAGGGTAACAGCATTGCTCTCTCTACTCTTCCTTCATCACCATCACCGCCAAAAATAACACCATCACTCTTTGCACATACATTTGAGGGAGACGACCCTCAAGCAGGAGGGAAAAATGGACCCGAGTTCCCCAAGCACAGCAGCTGTGGTTCATTTTACCCACATTGTTGTGTAGACACTCCTCAGTCATCGGGAAAGGCATGCCGTTGCACCTCTGGAAACCGAGAGCAGACGGGGGCCCCATGCCTCCTAAGGACACAGTGCATGAGTACTGGAACCCGCGGAACAACCCACAAAGGATGGGTTCTGCCCACCATGGAAAGAGAGAAACTACACATGCAACTCAGCTCAGGGAATGAGCCACGCAATGAAATGTGAACTTTCCTGAAGTTTTTCTAAAGCCAGACAAACAAGGAGCCAGGAGTTTCTCATTCGTCTCTTGCATTGTTTCCTTTGAGAGTCCTGCCCTCAAACACAGGCCTCTTTCCTGACTAAATGTGTCATTTCAGCCCTGTTCATTCTGCTTGTTACCACGATGGTGCTAATTCGAGCATGGCTCACTTCAAAGTTGACACCGATCCTCCTCATAAGCAATTGTTTTTCAGCCAGACCCATCAGTGGCTCCCGTCAGCCCCTTTCAAGCATGGCGCCAGCTTTTCAAAATGCTGACAAGAGTTCCCCTCTGTTGCCTAGGACAAGCCATGGTTGTCCTTTTCAGAGCATGTAATTATCTCCTGCAGAGAGCAGACCCCTACCCCATAGGCCCAGCCACCTGTCTTTCCCATCACAGCAACTGGTAGCTCAGACTCCGGCAAATGCTGGGGAAAGTTGAAACAGTTTCAGAAGTTGGAACCAGAATATGGTAATGAACCAGGAAAAAAAAAAACAGGACTAATTAGAAAAATCCTCTGGAAACTTTGAACTGCTGTCCCTGGAGTATAGGACCATAGGACTAGAAGGGTTTCCTTTTCTGTTCCTAGGGAAAACCACTCTGAGCTGCCCCAATGGCAACCTTATTCCATTTTAAGGCAATGGTTTCCCAACTCTAATTTGCATCAGAGGAACTTGTCAAAAATGTAAATTTCTGGGCTCCACTTAGTGAGTCTGGGGAGAAGCCCAGGGAACTGCATGTTTGACAAGCTCCCCCGTGACTCAGATGCAGGTGGTCTTGAACTACACCCCGTAAAACACTGCTGTAGAGTTTTAAGCAAACAAAGCCCTCTGCCTTCTTTAAAACCTATCCAAGAATTTCAGAAACTTCATAAAATTCTTCCTTATATCGATTCCCATGGGTTTTGAGACTTATAATGACAGTCCTTGAGAATAAAATAAGTATACTTCTCTATGTCAGAGGAACATAATAGCCAGGTGTCAGGCCTGCCTACTTGCCCTAACTCTTACCATCCCTGGTTCTTCACAAGTTCATCTGATTGGCTCCTTCTGCAAGTTCCAGAGGACCTGCAGTCAATTAGGACTGCAGGAAGCAATACGTTTATAGCCACAGTTCTCCCACTGTGAGAGGGTGGATCTGCAATTGAGTTATTCATCACCCGGGCCCCACCCCCAGGGACAGCCCTGGGGCAGGCATAGGCCTCTCTGCCATCTCAGGCTTCCCCCTTGCAGTCTGTGGGCTCAGTCTCAAATCTTGGGTTTCTGCCTTACACTCCCCCTCCCCAATTTCTCATGTTCCACATTGTTTCCCCTATCCTCCTATAGCCATGACCTTGAGCCCTGACTTGGACAACACTCTCCTCATTATTTTCTGAGCACCCACAGGGCCAGGAGGAGGTTGCACCAGTCATCAGTACTGTTCACCAGTGTTCCCAGTAGTCTGCCATCCACCTACCTACTCAGCAGGACTGTACTTTCCCTAAGTAGGGCTGTGAAACTTGTTCTACCCAATGACATATAGGCAGAATTTATATGGACCACTATGGGCTAGAGCATTTAATAACTGGTACAAGATGCCCCAATGTTCTCTTTTCTCTCAGGCAGAGTGACTGGTGACATTTGAGATGGTGACTGCTCCATCAGCCTGAGTCCCTGAGTGACCACCATAAGCTGAGCCTCTTGCTGATGCCAAACACATAGATAGTATGAGCAAGAAACAAACTTAGGCCAGATCCTGATGTAAAGTAACTGAGCTTGGGGATTATTTGCTTCCACGGCATAACTGAGCTTGTCCTGGTTATGGAAGGTCTTTGTGCTGTTCTCCGTTCTTGCTAACCTCCTTCCACAGGGATCTGAGCCCTCTCCTTTTATCCCCTGATATCAGCTGGGGCACTTCTGGGAATCAATAGACAGACAAATTGACCAGAGCAAGAGTGCAGCCCTGCCTCCCATTGGGATGATGGTTTTCCCCACGTTTTGCTGACACTGTTGCTTGACTCAGGATCACCTGTACTTTTATCCCCTTTGGATATTGCTGACTCCCCAACCAGGTGAACTTCCTGCCTCTCACGGAATGTGGTGGTAGGTGGCTCTACCAGATCATACTTCTTTTCCTTCCTCCTGTCCAGTGTTGCTGCCCTGGCTGAACAAAGCTTTCTCAGAGCCAGTCCTCAGGATGACAAGGGAGACTGTTACCTTCATAATAGAGGTATCTTCATCACTAAAAGTTTTTGCCTGCAGTTGGGAAATTATTACATGTAATCCAACCTCACCACCTCTATTTTTCATGAGGACAATACTATAACTGCTAGAGGTAATTCATTTCCAGCAGTTGCCTGTCTACCTTGTGTTCCGATTCCTGAGGACAGTTGGCAAGTGAACCTCCTCTGCTGCAGGCTTTCACATGACTATCTTGTTTTGCAATGATGACAAATGAAATTACTGCTGGTCCTGGAGACTTAGTCCCTGGAAACCATCAACAGGATGACAGCTCCTTCTATTTGGCTTGTAACAAGCTCTTCCAGTTAACTAATCACCAGACAGAGTCTTCCATCCAGAATGCAGAGTTTCTTAATCTTATTTTGAAGAATTAATTGTGCAACTTCAGTACTAGAATTATTTCTCATCAAGAATTCCAAAATTGAGACAGTTATACTGGTAATTACAACCCCAAACACATGATGACATAAAAAGGAAAAAATCTAAAGAAGTGACATGCTTAAAAACAAAGTGAAATTCCAGAACATGTGAGTGTAAACATATAATTTCCCATATAAATTTTTATTTCATTGACAATAATTAAAAATGATTTAGTTAAGAGTTGATGGAAAGGGGTTTCTCTGGAGAGAGAAGACTATTTTTACTCCTTATTTTCTAGAACTTTCCTCTTGGCCCTGAACCTCATAGAAAGTTTTGCACCAAGAGCCCTCAATTAAGAACCCTTGAGCATTCAATTAATGCTTAATAAACTTGAAATGACCTCATGCCTAAATATTTTGTGCTTGTTACATGTATGATATGTGATGTGTGTGGATGTGCACGTGTGTGGGGGGCAGGATAGGCATGTGTACTTGGAAAAAATAGAAACAGATCTAAAGATATGTGAAGACTAAATAGAAAACATTCATTCATTTCTATTTGAATAGACAGAAAATAAATAACAAAAATATTAGTGTTATAAAGAAAACTAAGATGAAGGAATGAAGAATGATGGATGGGGTGGCCAAGAAAGCCTCTTTGAACAGAAATATGAGTAAGTCAAGAGTTAGATATATGGCAACTGGTGCAGAACACATTCCAGATGGTAAAACAGCAAGTGCAAAGGCCCTGAGGAAGGACATGTTTTGTGTATTAAAGAAACTGATATGCCAGTATGGCTTGAACAGAATGAAGGACAAGGAACGGTAGCAGGTGGAGCCAGGGAGGTAGGGCCAGGGCCAGACCATGCATGGTGACAAATTTGAATTTTTGTCCTGAGAGTAAAGGGAAGACACTGGAAGATTTTAAGCAAGAGAATGACATTATCTGATTTACATTTTGAAAAAATTTTCCACTGAGCAGTGTAGACCCTACAGGCTGTGGGGTTATAAGGGCCAGTTATACCTGTTATATTGAGTTCCATTCTTCATGATTAGGATTGTAATTGGACATCCATTACAAGGCAGGATGATTACCAGAGGCTGCATGTGTCATTTTTCAAATGGATTCCTGCCTTTGTGTGACTACTCTTTTCTCTCAGAATCTCACTGTGGTAATACTGCAATAAAATCAAAGAGCTAGGAAACCAAAGATTGCTCCACATGAAATTTAGAACACAAGGGGGGAGTTCCTGGTATCCCAGGAGAAGAGGGTAGAATAAAAGTAGATTTGCACCACCTTCCTAGCCTATTTACCCTCAATGCTGTATCTAATGATTCCCAGCTCTGAAAAATAATGACGCAAAATAACACCCACATTTATAGCATCTCCGATTTTGATCATTAGCCAAGACTGAGTCCTCTCTGATATTTTGGTTCCTTATCCCTTGGGTTGGTGTCAAGACATTTTCAAGGGAAGGATAATATATTTCAGCAGTCTCTCCAGTTAAAAGTTCCTTCTGCCATCAAGAATTTCACAAGATATTTGTCTAACATAGTCATGCCCTTGTAGCTTTTTTAAAAATACAAAAGACCTTCATTTTTAGAGCATGAGGCTGCTTTAGACACAGAGAGACAGAGAGAAAAAGAGTTGCCCACAAAAGGAGGTGAGTTTACAGGCCTGGTGGTGGCCTCTGAAAGGTTTTCATGCTCCACCAGCAAAAAGAAGGCCTCCTCAGTGTGAAGTCACAACTGCCACCACTTCCCCAAAACTCAGACTTTAGGACTTGACTTGTCTGTGTGATAATTTTTACGAATCTGAACTTCTCTGGCCTTGGTTTCCTCCTTTGTTACCAGAAAAGGAAATTGGACTATATAGTTACATGTGACGAAGTTAGCTGTAAATTTCTGATTCTCAGAATCACGCACAAAGAGAATCCAAACCAATATATTCCAAGACCTACTCCTATAACTTGCAGATTCAAGCATGAACCCCAAGACCTATGGTAAGTGATTTTGCTTGCTCTTACATATTTTATTGTAGATATTGTTCTATTTTCATCACGGAAATGAAGGCAGAAATGTAGAAGGAAGGGAGGAAGGAAGGAAGGACGAAAGGGAGGGAGGGAGGGAGGGAGGGAGGATAGACCTAAAAAATATGCAACTGATACCCACTAGATAGAGAAGAGCCTCCTTCCCCAAATACCAATGGAAATACAGGTTTCTGCTCTCCTCTAGATAGCCCATGTGTTGTGGGGCTGAAACATTCGGTAACCCTGGCTCACACGTCCACCTTCCTACCCACACCACTTCCTATAAAAATGTTTTAAAAGACAGTTTCTTCTTACTTTGCATTTTCCTTTGACACAAATAGAGATAGTATATGTGATTAACTTCTGCAGTGAATCTTCACATGGCAAAATACCCTTTTGTGTTCTAACCAAATCGTAGCAATAAGAGACAACTGACCACTGCGGCGGACCCTCTAACTGTATTTTTGTCTTGCCCTTAATTAGTGCTCTCTGGAGAGTGGATTTGGCAACCAGAGGGACCCTCTAGGAGACATTATTGGGATAAAATGCCATTTAATCAGTTCTCCGATAAGGAAAACAGAAAGAAAACCCAGGTTTCCATGCAGAGGAGGAGACCATCAATTGACTTACTCAGATCTAAGAAGCAACTTCAAGAGGCCCAAACCACGCCATCTCTGATTTCATGTCTTTGCCCATAATGAGGTTCTGTCTCCTGTTGTAATTTGACCATCTTGGCTCAAGTTGAGAAACACCTGTGGTATTTGAATCTTGTGGAGCTAGTGGCTCTTAAAACTCTGAAACCTGAGAAGCAACATCTGTCTGCCTTTCTCCCCTTCCAGCAACCATTCTGTGGCACTACCAGGGAGCAAATGCTGAATAAGGCCTGGTGGCTGGTGCTGAACAGGGGAGACCCAGGAAAGCAGCAAACAGCACGCCTTCAGCATGTGGGGCTTTCTGTCCAAACTGGCTGGCTTCTCTGTCTCCTTTTCCCCTCACATGATGGAAAGGAAATTTATTAAGCAAATTCTTCCACAGCAAAAATAGTGTGGGAGTTCCAACAATAGATGTGTACTTGGTTTTGGTCTGCCATAGGCCAGGATCATGATTTGTAACAGAACCATTTGTCTTGTGTTTACCTACAGTCTGAGGGACCTCAGCTAAAAAGAATTATGGCTATTGTTTTGCTGACCCTTTTTATTAAGCTCAACACCAAAGAAGGTGGAGGCAGAGGGGGAGGGACCCAGAGACCAACAGGAGGAGGAGCCAGGTGAGGGGGTTGCGGGCAAGCAGTGCACAGAGATGATGATACCTTTCTAGCCTCATTTTCTTGGGTTCTTCACCCTCCCCTATGATGTCTGAAGCTGGAAAAAGCTTTACTTTCCAATTCAAACTTATGATTTCTCAAGGCTCTTCATGGAAATTTAAATGTCTCTTCCTTTTCTCTCCTTACCTTACTGGGTGTTAGGTGGATGCCTGTGTTTCTAAGCACAGGCAGGAGAGTAATGGGGTCCTTAACTCCGACAGTGAAGGTAGGAGGTGAGTAGCTTGGTCCTCTGGAGGGTGATGGGCACCATAGCTTTTAAGCCCTGGAAACCCAGCCACTCAGGCAACCACCATGATGGGTTTCAGAAAGTAGAAGCCCCCAGTCAAACGTGATGTCCTTTGGGATTTCATAAGTGAACTTCTAGGAAGGGTATCAGAGAGGCAATAATCTGAGAATGAAAGTACTTTCGGAGTGCAACATAAGAGAGTAGAGAAACCACACGTGTGCCGGGCACTGCCCCTAATGCTGGGTGCACCCATTAATGCTAGTCAGATGTTGGCACTCCCTGGGGGTAAGGTTGATAACTGCTCGCCCAGGGAGCAAGAGATGATGAACCAAACTGATTCATTATATGTCTGACTTATCATGGATACTCCTTAATATTCAAATGATAGAATGAGTACAAGATTCATTAATTATTATTTAACATGCTACCACTCCCAGACATACATGTCTTTAAAGAGGGTCCCTGAGAGTTAAACCAGGGAATCAGTGCAGTGGCTCATGGGCCTCTAGAATCAAACAATGTTAACACTGAGTCCTGGCTCTGTCACCTGCTAGTAGTATTATTCTGGGCAACTTGTTAACCTTAAGTCTCAGTTTCCTGGTGTGTCCATGGGGACCACACCAGTGCCTACCTCACAGGGTTGTTGTAAGGATTAGGAGAAGTATAAGTGATGATTCATTCATGGGTATAAACTCGGTTAGACTATAATGCCTAGTTACTTGGTCAAACACCAATCTAGATATTGCTATAAAAGTATTTTTTAGATGTGATTAATATTTAAATCAGTAGATTTTTAATAAAGCCGATTATTCTCCAAAGGGTGGGTGGGGCTCATCTAATCAGTTGAAGACCTTAAGAGAAAAGTCTAAAGTTCTCTGAGAGAAAGGAATTCTGCCTCCCAACTGTCTTTGGACTTGAGACTACAAAATCAACTCTTCCTCAGGTCTCCAGTCTAAACCTGACCCTGCAGATTTCTCACTTCCTAGACCTCACAATTTCATGGGCCAATTCCTTGAAATCAATTTCTATTTCTTTCTCTCTCTCAATTGATGGGTGAATGGTGAGGTGTATGTCTTATTGCTTCTGTTTCTCTGGAGGCCCCTGACACTAACACACTTTGGAAAAGTAACTAAGCACAGTTCCTGGCACAGTCTGTGCTCAATACAAGTTTTCTCTTACTATCACTAATTCTCCAAATGATAAAGTTTTCCATACCCAAACAGAATTCCAGGTGCCTGTTGCAAGGTGATCAGGGGCTGGGGATTAGGGAGAACAGGAGACCTGCTCACTGGCCCCACAGCATACAGTTAGGTAGCCCAGCCCCAGGACGCTGTCAGCCTGACACCTGCTGTTTTCAGGGTCAGAAAGCTGGGCCCAACTCACCTAGCCTCCATCCCCTGCTCTCCCCGCAGCTCCTTGGCCCTCACCAGGGAGAGGGCTTGCAGTCAGGCTCCTTGGCAGCTACGCCAGCGACGTTCCAGGCTCCACTCTTCTCCCTTTCCCCTCCCATCCCCGCAGCCTGCCTGCAGATGTTCTCTCCCGGCCTTTCTTCTTTCAGACCCTGTTTCCTCCTCTGACCCGAACTCCCAGCGAGGCTTTCGGTAAGCTGTGCTTTTCCTCTGGAGTCTCTGACTAAATTACCTGAATCATCATCTCGTTCTGGAGCCACTGCCACAGGACGGAGACCCCCGCTCACCCTTCCCCCGCTTCCCCCAGGGTGCCTGTCACGGGTAGAGTAGGACAGACCCTGCGGCACTAAAAAGGCTGCTGTTCCCCGTCCCCAGAAGAGCTGCATTTTCCTTCCGTCTGCCCTTCTTTGGACCTGCGGGTTCTTAGTTCTCCTTGCCTTTCTGAGAGGAGCCCTGCCTCACGACTCCCCTCCAGTCCTGAGCGTTCTTCCTCTTGAACCTGCATTCCCCTTCCCTGGCTCCGAGGACAGGCCTGCCTACAAGAGTGGAAGCCCTTCTGCTGGCTCTCTCATTGCCCCATTTCCACGAGCTGGAAGACATTAGGTCCAAGCGTTGGAGCTTTGATCGTTCAGCTGTAGCCTTTAAAGAGTCTGCTGCTTTCAGTGACTATGGCCCCTGCATTGAAGGCCAAGTGGGTGATGGCCTTGACCCCTAAAAGACCCCTTACAGGAAACTGTATGTTGATGGTCTCCAGCTGACCACCTAGTCACAACCTCCTTTGACAGAAGCAGCAACAAATGCCCAGAAAAGGGAAGAGTCCTAATTAAGGTCATGCAGTTAACTGGGAGCCGAATTGGAGCTCAAAAGTAGATCTGAGTCCAGCCCTGTGCTTTCTACAGACTGCCTGGAATAGGCCATGGAGATGGCACCCACCTTTGGCAATGAACTTGGGTATTGTATCTGAGGGTTGTTGATACATTGATCCAAATTTTGTTCATTCCAAAAGAGGAAATAGGGCTCTTAGGTAGCTTATGGAATTTGTATATAGAGAGAAAGAGAAAGGACAGGGAAGACCAGAGCAGCCTAACACAGATCTGCCACCTCATCTGTGTATTGGTTCACTCGGCAGCCATTCTTTTACTCCACTATGAGTCTATGGCAATGTCCAGTCTAGCTCCCACCAAGCAATGTCATAGGTTTTCATCTTGATGGTTTCTGCTGGCTTTTCTGAGAGTTAGAGAATACCAGCCACACCCCAGGCATGGGAGGTTTGGGCTCTGGGCATAATCACGGCCTTTACAGAGACAGAGAGAGAGAGAGAGAGAGAGAGAGAGAAAGAAACAGAGGCAGAGAGACAGGGAGCTCTGGCCAAACTGAAGCCCACACCATGAAGAACAGAATGTTGTGAGTTCAGGGCTACTACTGGTGAGGTAGGGGGTGTCCTCCTGCTGCCCACAGATCTTGGAGTTGCAGACTGCTCTCTCTTTCCCTGCTTCTCAGTGAACCACTAAAGCTGGAGGTCTATTGGCTTACGGTGGCCCTGGTTGCTGGGGGCCTGACTGGACTCTGTGGGTGGGCACCAGCCCTCTGTGCTTCCTCCTTTCTCAGAGCCAGTCCTCAAAGCCTGAATTTGTGACCCTTCCCTCTTCCTGGCCACCTCCCCTCGCCCCCACAGCTTTTAGAGCTCAGCCTGCCAAATCTCCCAGAGTCGTGTAGACCTCACCACCCAGTGTAGGTGGAAAGGACATGGAAGTGCAGTCAGCTCAGTAGGGAGGCAGCTCCCAGGAGGCAACTCTCTGAAGTCCAAGCCAACCCCACTCCAGAGTGATATTTTCAACAGTTCCATGAGGAGCATTGGAAAGGACATTTGGCCAAAGACCTCTGCTCTTCACAGCTCTGCTGCTCAGAAACATGTCAGGGGTTCTTTAAAGAGTCCCAGAGGCCAGTGCACAGGCTGAGGGAAAGGAGAAGCAAGATTCCCTTCAAAGAGAGGACAAGCATGGGCCCCGGGGAACCTGAGGATCTAATGACGCTTGTGGTTAGTCCCTGTAATAGTTCCTCGAGACTGAGAAAAAAGGGGACAGAGAAAAATTATGAGGAGGCTCTGGGTTTTCCTAGAAAGCGCTTAGACTTGGGAGTTAGACAAGCTCTGGCACTGCCTAGCTCTGTGACTGTGGGCAAGTTACTCACGGTCTCTGAGCCGAATCTCTAAAATGGAAATAATGGTATTTTTCTTGCTGGGTTAGCGGAAGGCTTAAGGAAAGATGTGAAGTACTGGACAGTGCCCTGCAGTACCTTAATAATAATGATGACAGCTGAAGTCTGGGAGCACTTACTATGTTCTCAGGAGCCAGTAGCTATTAGGTTATTTTATTTTTACTCTTGGTAGAAGAGAATGGATGATCCAGATATAAACACAGACTGGGTGTCTGACTTTGTGGCTCGGATTTCTACCTTGCCCAGGAGACTCGAAGCCCTGTCGTCTCCTCACAGTCAATGCCAGAAGAGGAGACACCAGGACATGAGTCACTGCCCCCACTGCCTCAGAGCACCTAGCGCCCCTGGGGAGGGCTCTGCAGCACCCTGAGATCAGGCCCAGCCCTACTTTGCTTCTGCAGCCACAAGGTGGTATGGCCAGCAGCCATGGGAGAGTTCTTCTTTTTCCAAAGTATGTTTGCTGTATAAACACAATCGTAAAATGGAAGCCAAGTGTCAGAGATGGTGGGGCTGGAGCAAGGGCGGGGAGAGGCAGCGTTCCTGGCTGTGGCCAGCCCCACCCCGCCCAGCCCCGGCGGTCAGTCAGTGTGGAGGAGGAGCGGTCCTGCATCCCATCATGCTGTCAGGCGGCACAGACCCCACTTTCTTCAAACTTCACTTGGCTGGAGCAATTTAGAGAGGGTCAAGGGAGGAGGAGGTAGCTGGGGGAGGAGGAGGAGGGGGCAGCCAGGGAGTAATGCTAAACTGCTCCCAGGCTCCAAGGCCTTGCTGGACTCAGAAAAATCACTGTTTCCACCAACTTGTCATTTGATCCATAAAATGCACTGCTTGAGTACTTAAGATATTCTCCTGGGGCTGCATCTGTGTGATCCAGATTCAAAAACAGAATTTCTGACCCTGGAGAAGGCTCCACCATCCAGTAGCTTAGAGGATGAACTAGGTTCTCAGAGACCCCTGGCTATGTGTCCAGGAGTAGAATCAGGTGGAAGACCAGAAATATGATTTTGGGCAACTTAGTCCCTGGTCCCTTCAAAATACAAAACAAAATGTGAAAACCTGTATAAATCAGGAAGAAGTAGGCATAAGGACATGAATTGTCAAAATAGGTGTCTCAACTCTCAGCATCACTTTGGCTACAAAATTCCACCTCTTGCACCTCTGGCCCCCCTTGCCCTGCCTGCTCCTTCTCCCTCAACCCCATCCACTCCCCTGCCATGACTTGTGGACTTTAAGCCCTCTCCTAAAAATACATCCAAAATACTACCAGTTCTAGCCACCCCACATTTCATCCCTTGCCCTTTCTCTGACTTACTTGAGGAACTTATGTTCTTCAAGGAAGGTGGGGAGGAGGGGGAGGGTGCAAGAGGTCTGGAAATAGTGTGCTAGGTTCCAGTCTAATTCAGATGTACTGCACTCTGTCGGCTCAGAAGGAAAACTTATGACTCGCAGCTGCATTGCAACAAGCACTGGATGAAGCCATAGAGGGCCCCCGCATATTTTCCTTGGCCTACGCACAAGCCGTTGACATCATTGCAGGCTTTGCCATTCATCCACTGCTGTTTGGGGCTTGCGGCTGCATGAGGCTGTGTTCCAGAATCTGGGGAAGGTCTGATTGCAAATTGGGTGGTGGTGGGGATGGAGGTGGTCCCACTGAGTTTATAAAAACAAACAGAAATGCACTGAACCTTGCCTTCCCTCGACTGGAATGATGAGTGAAATTAACCCCCACACCCTCTGCCTAGCCCACTCCCCCAGTGAGAACAGACCCAAGGCCAAGGCTAGCTCAGAGACCCAGAGAAGCCTTTGTTCTGTCTGCACTATTTTGGGGAATAATGACGAATGTTCGACACAGGTAAGAAAAGTAGGGGTTCCAGTAGCAAATTCTATCACATCCTTCCAGACGTCACTCTGGCCGCTCTGGGCCCATTTGCATTCTCCTGCAAATCCTGGGTAGCAGGAAAACCCTGTTAATCGTTCCCAGAGGTCTCAGAAAAGAAAATGGCAAAAGTAGGAAATGTTAATATTAGGAAACAGGGCATATGCGTAGGTGTGTGCTGTGCAGCATTAATAATTATTTTTAGAAAATGGCTCTTCTACGGTGGGGTTGGGGGGTGTGTAAAGGAGAGTCTCTTTCGGCCAAGCTTCCCGACTCCTCAAAATCTCTCAATTCCAGCAGCACGGAGTGCAGTCGGGACAGCAGTCCAGAACAGGGGACTGCCTGGAGGCAGGCCTGGAAGGCACAGGGGGAGAGTGCCTCTGGCCTCCCCAAATGTTACTTCCCATGTTGAGGACACAAGACATCCTCTATCCCACCATGTTTTCCCACCATATTTTCCCACCATGGGCTCTGGACTTTGTTGCTGAGGCAAAGTGTGGCTTCATGAAAAAAACCCTGCCTTTAGGGGCTGGGGAGCTGAATTTGGGTCCTAGCAAAGGCCTCTCTTTGTTCTATAGCAGCCAGGACCTGCTTCTGTGCACAGACTTGGGGATAGGACCATTTCATTCTCAAACCTCATGTGATAAAAGTGGTTCCAGAAGAGAATGCAGCCCCAGGGACACCCACATAGCTAAGAGCTTTACAGACCAATGATGTTTTTGGAAATATTTAACAATCAGTTCCCTAGGGGGAAACAGCCCTGACTCGTAGCATTTGCCAATTTCTGTGGTGTAAATACTGCCATCTTGGCCAATTTCAAGTTGCCAACTGTTGAGAGATGAATTCATTAGTCTCTTGCATTTCTGCACATCTTGTGAGCAGAGGTATTGACAGTTTTGTACTGAACTATCTCTTTAAGGATGTTTGTGTTCTTTCTCTCTCTTCTGACGATGTTGGAAACTTAGGCCTCCGTGTCCCTGGAAGGTGGGAGATATGCATGATAAGAAAAATCCTGATCTCTGAAAGGATTCTCATAGAGGAGCCACCCAGGAGAGCCCCTGTTCAAAAACATTCACATGAAAATCTGCATGAAGGAGAAATAAACTTTTCTCCTTGTAAGACAATTGTATTTAAGGTTGTTGGTTATGCACCTACGTTATTTACCCGGAGTAATATAAGTAGTCATCAATATTATCTCCACTTATTGATGAGAAAACTGAGACTTAAAGGTCAATGGACAAGGTGTCATTACTAGTAAGTAACAGAGCCAAGATTCAACCGTAGGTCTGTGTATCCAAAGCATTTTTGTTCTGCTTTGCTGACTCATCATGACAAAGGCCCATGTGTGAAGAGTTCTGAGGCCCAAGATTTGCCCATAGTGGGAAATGGGTCTCCCAGCCAGAGAAAGCCAGTTATCTTTGGTAATCAGCCCCGACTCAAGGGAAGTCTAGAAGGAAGTCTGACCATCTGCAGCTTCTAGGAAGATTGATTCATTGTGTCTAAGCCTCTGCTGTTCTGGGCAGGCCAAGGGTCCCCTGAAGAACTCTTAACCTGATGAGTACTGCACATTCAGGGCAGCTGGCGGACTGAATGAGGGCCCCCCACGGCCACTGAGAGACTCCTGTCACCATGGGATTGCAAACATTGCAACAATTCGATAGGAACTGGTGCCGTGAAATTGCTGAACTCCCACTGTCTGCAGTCGGAGGGGAGCTCCCAGGGCATCGCAGCCAAGATGATCTGGACCTTGGGAAGCAGCTGCCTGGCTTTCACTTCCGGAGTCCCATGTGGCTTAGCTTAGGCACATTTTAAGCACTTATTGAGCACCTGCTGTGTACATTACAACTGCAATTACTACTACTTATGAGACCCTGTTTCACAGACTGACAAAGGATTGATTGTTCTAATTTCTGAATACGTTTAAAAGAAAAATCTAACAACAGTACTAAAGCGAGCTCACATTTGGTTTGACATTTAATGAATCATCTTTGCTGAAGAGGGGAAAAAACACATAAATGCAGGACTACCCTGGAAAATATCCAACATGGAAATACTGTTGGGTGATACAAATGAAACAGAAAAGGTGAAGGGGGTGTCTCTTGTCCACTTTTCTGTCCCAGCACCAGCAGAGGGTAAATGCTCATAAAATATCTATGAAATATTTGGCTTAAAAAACAAGAGTTTTCTGAGCTGCTTTTCTGGACCCTCAAAAAAACCCCATGAGGTTCACCTGCACTCTCGCTGAGGATGGTGTGAGGGCATCTGCGCCGCAGCCTTTCCCGGGTGTTCGGGAAGCACGCCGGCTGCTGGCGGGGGGTCTAAGGAACCGCTCCCCCTCTGAGCCTGTGCCCTGTGGTTCCACCATCACCGCTTCCAGATTCTTGGTGCTTCTGACACAAACCGAAGAGCACAGCCCGAGGTGTGAGTGGATGAGCATAAAATGACTCGCTGCAAGGCTGAGTGCCTGTCTGCTGAGCTCTGGAAAACGCAAACTTCACAGACCATTTCTTTTTCTGGGTTCTGCCCAGCACCTCCCAAGCCTTGGCATTTAATAGTCCAAGAGTAGTAATAGTAACTAATAATAGAAATCGGTTCCAATCATAACACGTGGCTTGATCTTACTATAGAGTCATAGGGATTAAAATATTCTCAGTATGAAAGACACTGTTTGTTTCACGATTCGACCTTTGGCAAACACAGCCAAGAGTCTGATCCCCAGCTGGCCCCTGGGCTGGCCTTCGCACGAGTGCACAGGGAAATTCCAGTCTCTGGGTTACTTACAGGGGCCCCTGCCTTGAACAAAACTGTCTTCCTGACCCCTTCCCTCCTCCACGCTGCCACCATTTACATTCCAAAAACTTGAACATGAGCTTGTTTGCCCTTGCTCATAAGCTTTGGATGGCTCCTTATTGTTCAGGTAATAAAATCCAAACTCCTTTGGCACTAAATGCCCCAAACTCTATACTAGTCTTATATGCTACTGTACTTTACCCCCTTCTTCCATCTAAAACCCCATGCTCTAATCAAAAGTGTCCATTCATTTTCTCTGAACACAGTCTTTTGTGTCGTTTCCATTAAAGCAAAATTTATATGCAGTGAAATGCACAGATCTTCAGTGTGCCATCTGATGGCTATCAATAAATGTAAACAACCACGTAGGTACCCGCTCAGCATTTCCACATCTCAGAAGATCCCCTCATGCCCCTTCCAGTCAATTTTCACTTCCCCGTACAGCCACCACCCTGTCATTTGCCGCCATGGATGAGTTTGTGAGCTTTGAACTTTGTATAAAGGAAGCACACAGTGTGTACTCTTACGTCTGGCTGCTTCTGCACAACGTAAGGTTTTGATATTTTATGCAGGTTGTCACGTGTATTGGTAATCAATTCTTTATGCATTATTGCCAAATAGTGCTCCATAGTAAGAATATGCCACCAAGTCTTTACCCATTTACCTATTTGTAGGCACTTGGACTGCTTGCAGTTTGGGGCTATCACGAATAAAGCTGGGATGAGCACTCCTGCGCTCCACAGTCTTTCTGTGGATATATGTTTTCGTTTCTTTTAGATAAAAACCAAGGAGTGGAAATGCTGGAACATAAGATATGTGCACTTCTAAGTTTGTAGGGAATTGTCAAACTGTTTTCCAGTGTGGTTGAACCATTTTACACTCCCACCAACAATGTACGAGATTTAACACACTCTTTATTTTCTTGCCCCAGTGTTTTTGCTCTCACTGTTTCCTATAACTGGAAAGCCCTGGGCTACTGCCTGACTCTTCTCCCTTTAGTGCCTCTATCTTTATTAAAGCCACCTGACGATTGTAACAAGTAGACCCAATATGTATAACACCTTATATGCAATGAAGTTTCCTTCTCCTTCACATGGTGTCCAAGGTAGCTCCATGTCAGCAGGTGTTGGCGGTGGGTGGGTTAGTTGCACACAGTGATTTAGATACCAGGCTACTGGAGACCCTGTTGCCCCACAAAAGGCTTACCAGGTAATCCTGCCCATCAACACGTAGCCAGTGGATGGGGAATGAGAGAGGGGAGAAAGAACACCTTTTTCTTTAGTGACTTGGCACAGAAGCAAACATTATCCTATTGGCTAACACTTCACCATTGGAAACTAGTCCCAAGCTTCATGTAGGTACAAGGAAGGCTGTGAAATAGAGACTCTGACTGGGCAGCCGCTTACAGCCACAGGTCTGTACCAGGGAAAGGGGACAGAGTCTTTGGTGGATGCTTAACTTCAGCACACCAGGGGTGAAAGTCTAACCTTCCGTCCCAATCTGACTATGCCCTTTGAAACTGTCTCACAATCTGTGTGGAATTAATTCCTTACCTCCTCTGTAGTCCTCTTGTACTGTACTTGCTGTCCATCTTGTATAGCTCTGATTAGGATCTGCCTCATAGTCATTTTCTGTGTTTAACCCACTAGAGGGCAACCTCTTGGAGTGTTCTGACCACCTTGGGTCCTGGTGTTGGGCCTCCAGTGGAGTCTCCCTGAGTGTTTGTTAAACTCATTGTGATAGAAACTCCTGGCGTCCACCAACTCCTCCTCTTGGACGTACCCCTCGTGTCAAGTCTCCAGTTCCCAGGCATCTAGCTGAGGCCATGTGACCTGTCTCACCAATGTGGCATAGGCCACAGTGACGGGACACCTCCAGCTTGTCGCAGGAGAGTGGGAATGCATCTTGACATTCAAGATCTCTCTTTTCTCACCTGCCGACTGGATATAGGGGCTCCACAGGAGGACCCACAGCCAATGGTCAGGGCCTGTGTCCTGACTACTGATGGAACCGAGCCCCGTGCTGACCTCACTGCAGAGACTGGTCACTGTTCATTACATCAGGCAGACTGCCCTGACGACAACATGCCCATTACATGCTCTGCAGCCCTTATCTGTCCATGTCCTCTCATTATGTGCTGGGGTATGCCAACTGCACAATGGGCTCCATGCTAGTGTGTCATTCCAGTGTCTAGGTAAAAAGACTTTTCAAAGATTTTATTTATTTATTTTTAGAGAGGGAATGGAGGGAGAAAGAGAGAGAGAAACATCAATGTGCGGTTGCTGGGGGACATGGCCTGCAACCTAGGCATATGCCCTGACTGGGAATCGAACCTGCGATGCCTGGTTCGCAGCCCGCGTAGGTAAAAAGACTTTTCAAGGTTTTTAGTTAAACTTGCCAATGAGTCCACTGAGTCTTAAATGCTGTACATTTCTTCTGTATCCCGTTCGACTGCAAGCTCTTACAGGTCAGGTATCAATCCTTCCTCTGTGCACCCTAATTACATAGTTATTCATTCACTTAGTAAATACTTACTGAGTGCCTGCCATGTGTCATTCACTATTCTAGGCACCGGAGATAGAGCAGTGAATCAAACAGACCAAGTCCCTGTCCTCGGGAAACTTCTGTTACAGTGAGAGAGACAGATAATATACAAACAAATGTGACTGTTGAAGAAGCGGGAACAACAAAAACCCCTCATACAGTATCATGTCATTCTTTCCCAGCTCCTAGCACGGGGGCATTTTCACGTCTGTTCAAGTCAATAACTGAGGAATGTCTGTCTCACCCACAGAGCCGTGAGCTCCATGAATCTGGGGCACTGTTGCCTCCCCAGCACCTAGCACAGTGCTGGCACTGAACAAACATGCCATAAATATTTAGTAAATCAAAACAATGAATAATGATGACAATATCTACTATCTGCTGAGAGCAAATTATTTTCCAGACACCATGTGAAAAGTTTGCAGGCATTATTATCTCATTTAGTCCTTACCCCATCCCTGAAAAGTAGTTATTATTTTCTCTACTTTAGCTATGAGGGGATAGGGGCTCAGAGAGGTTACATGATTGGCCCCATGTCACATGGCTAGCAGTGACAGATCCGACATTACAATCTACGCACTTCCTCGGGACCACACTGCGACACCCAACAAGAAGTGCTTTTTTACATCTCATATATTATTTCTCAACCATGAGGAGCAGCAACTAGAGGCCAGCGTTCCTGTGAGCTGGACAATTCATCCCCTCACGCACTCAGCCCTGGCCAGCGCTCGTGCCTTCCCCAGCAGATGGAAGACATGTGCTTGTGGTAATTACAGACCGTGTTGTCCTTTTCATTTATGTCTTCACAACCCAGCTTGACATTGTGTCATAAAAGTTTATGTACTGTGTTCTCTCCGCTCCTTACTAATATTCTCTGGCATTCTCCCTGGCCATCCAGAATCAATACTATCGCTCCTCTCAATAAAGTAGGGAGCTATGAACAAGGCCCAAATGTGCACAATGACTATTTGCAGCAATTAGACGTCACTCTGAAAAATGGCCACGCTGAAGGAGAGTGGGCAAGATCTAAGGACCAGCACATCACTAATGCCCCTCACCAGGGACCCTGGAAATTGGACTGCTTCAGAAAAAATATCCTCTCTCCTCTCACCTCTTCTCTTTCTCAGATTCTTGTCTCTTTCTTTCTCACAAGAGATGAGGGAGAAGTGCATTCAAATTAGGGACCCTAGCAATCGATTTTTACTTGCAGTTGGTAGATTGTAATCAATGTTAATTAACCAGATTCCTTTTCAGTGAAGGTTGGGACAGGAGAGTAACTGCACAATATTTTTGACCAAGACAACAGATATTAATGGGCTTTCGTGTGGTCAGAGAGCAGGCGGAAAAAAAAAAGGTTACTGCCGAGAGGCTCGGTAAGCGAGGACATTTCCCCAGGAAGAGAGACAGGAACAATTTGGAAGTGGTCCTATCAGTAGTCCCTGACAGCCTGGAAGCTCAGCTATCTGCACATCCTCCTCTAAAGAGTGGACTTTCAGCCATGGAAATGATGGGCTTCATCGGGGGACCATTTGTACATTGTCAGCTAGGTCAGTGGCAGCCAGTGGGAGGGTTACAGGTGACTCAGGCCAAGCACCTTCCCATGATGCTAATCACTCTGGAGTATATCACTCATACCCGGACCACATGGAAGAATGGCAAAAGCAAGGAATTTAGGAACTGAAAGTGGGTTTGACCTTTAGGAAGTGCTTCCTGGAAATGGAACTGAGGGCAAGTTACTTAACATCTAGACTCCATTTCCCTCACCTACAACAGACATCACTATAGCAACTGACTTCATAAGCATTGCTGCAGGATGCACATAAGATTCGATGTGGAGGTACATTGTAACATGATCCAGGAATGTCAGCAGCTACCACTGCTGTAAGTAACAGGGACAAAGTTTTGGCATCTCTGAGCTCAACTAGCCAGCACATGAGCTGGGAGCTGAGGCTTCTTCCTGATCTCTACTGGTCTAATGGTGCAGGAAGTTATCTTGGCAGTCACCCATGCCAGTCCTTATTTCAGAAGCTTATCTACCTCTAATTACAAGTGTGCATGGCACAGAGGGCCCCCATGTGTCCCCATGCTACTCCTCAATGTCCCAGGGAAAGGAAGTTGTAACAGTTGAAAACATGATAGAGCTGCCAGAAATAAGCACAAAAGCTGGACCTATTTTGAAACAGTGCATGCATCACAATTTCTTTTGTCAGGATAGAAAATAAAAACAAAAGAAGACCATGGGCTCTGTTTCCCGGGGACACCTACCATGCCCAGATTTTCTGGGCTCCCTCCAACACCATTTTGGTCCAATGGTGCCTCATCCTCCAAGAGGAGCTCCCAAAGTCTTCAATTAAGAGAAGGACACTAGCCCTGGCCAGGTGGATCAGGTGGTTGGAGCACTGTCCCTTACACCAACAGGTTGATGGTTCAATCCCTGGTCAGGGCACATACCTAGGCTGTAGGTTCAATCCCTGGATAGGGCATGTTTGGGAGGCAACTGATCCGTGTTATTTGTATCGATGTTTCTCTGTCTTGTTTTCTTCCTCCCTTTATCTC
The DNA here is from genome assembly GCA_004024845.1 of Tonatia bakeri. NCBI lineage: Eukaryota > Metazoa > Chordata > Mammalia > Chiroptera > Phyllostomidae > Tonatia > Tonatia bakeri. Next base: position 44,544 of record PVIA01010636.1, read on the forward strand.
TTCCTAAAATTAACAAACAGATCCTTGGGTGAGGGTTAAGAAGAGAGAAAGAGAGACAGGCAGCAATATTTTTCATGCTCTTTAAGGCCCCTGGGGTGAGGGAGCATGCTGGGGAACATTACGGTAGGTCACACTGCCATGCAAGGAAAACATTCCTAATTACTTTTGGTGGCCCCTTGGCCTGAAGTCCATGGAAGTCCCATCTGTGGTGCTAACACTAGCTTCTTCTCTCCCAGGTACCTTTAGGAGGCTTTCACTTAAGGAAGAAGAGGAGGATAAGAGAAAGAGAACAGTAAGAGAAAGAGAGGAAGAAAGGAGGTTGTCAAAGACTCACAAGTTCAGTAAACTATACTGAGCATCTGCCATGAGGTAGCCTCTGGGTATGCCCACAGACCCAAGGAAACACCATTTCTGCACTCCAGGTGCTCACAGAGTTCTGGGTTTGGCTGGGGGTGGGCAATTAACAGACAGTCACCATGCAGGGCATGGGTGCAGTGAGGGGGGGTGCATTCCTCAGCTGGGGCAGTGGGGGTTGAGGAAAGGAGAAGTTTCTAAAGAAAGGACAATATCAGTGAAGAGAAATACAAAAGAGCAGAAGGGAGAATAAAACAAGGAAAGAAAGGAAGGGGAAATTAGGAGATGGCAGGGGAAAAAATTATTGCCTCACTCCAGGATTTATATACTAAGCTCATATGCAAATCTTGTCTCATTGATCTGTGACTTCAGTGAATAAAGCTGCCTTTTCTGGAACTATTGATTGTGAAGCAAGCTGAGAAAGCCAGGTCAGCCCTGCATAGACCCAGGGAGTGAGCTCACAGTGGGTGGGCCTTGCACTTAATTAGGGAAGAGCAATTGCCCACAGGACCAAAGGTGCATCCTTGATGGAGGACATCCTTAACAGTACTTTCTTCCCCACTACAGAAAACATTGTCTGGAACACAGAGCCACGTCCACCATCCCAGTAGGGGTCCCTGTTGGTCTGGTCCAAGAAGGTGGGGAGGGGTCTCTGCTCATAGCAGCACCCTGGGGAAGCACATCCCATTTCCCCAACTGTTCAGATTTGCCCACAGTCAAGGTATGGCCCTCTTGGGTCTATGTTGAATCCCACCAGTTTCTGGAGGAGGGATCAGGAAGTCAACCTCACTTAGGGGAATAGAGAAGTTCCATTTTGGACTCACTCCAGCAAGTATCTGAAAAATACCAGGGACCAGACTGGGGCCAGGATGTGGGGCCCTTCTCCTGCAGCAGACGCTGAGAGGAGGGCAAAGGGAAAGCAGGAAAGGAGATCACGAAAGGAAACAGGAGGGGACAGCAATTCAAACACATCAGAGCAGGTGCACTGAGCAAGAACACCTGGATGCAGTGAGCACCCTCCCTCAAATGTCCGTGAAGCACTTTTGTGTTAGGATTTGCAGTTGGACCTATGAATACAGCAAGTAAAGCTCTCCTGCCCTTACAATGCTTGCAGTCTTGTGGGGACAACAGAGGACCTGTGGCAGGCAGGGTTTCTCAAACTCTGTGGTGAAGGAACAGTTGTGGTTTTATTGCCTCTCTGTTGTACCACGTCATGTCACTGTAAAGTTGCCATAAAAGTTTCTAAATGCTTACACTTCTGTACTTATCTGATTGTAGCCTAACGTGGATTGCCTACCACATCTTGAATAGCTTGAATGACAGAGACACTGATTGTCTACCAAAAAAATCTCTCCTCCTTCTGCCTTACCAAAGGCATCCAGGGTTTTTCAGGTGCTGAGAGGTTACATTTATCAGCTAAGGATAGGCAAGTAGATGACTTTTGGTAGAGCTCACAGGTACATTTCATTAAGAGGGCTGATTCATTGGGAGACCTTCCTTTTAGTTTCTGCTCCTTTTGTGTATGTGATGACTGGCATTCTAATAGGCATTTTACAGCTACAAGGTGACAGGAAGGATGGGGAGAAAAAGCTTTAACGACCTAGCTTCCTGTTGACCATAAAGCTACCACACCAGCTCTGGACAACCTATCTCCAAATTTCTTGTTACAATAAAAGAAAATTAAAATTTATTTTGCTTAAGCCACTGCAATTTTGGGACAACCATCAAGTGTATTTTTCATCTGTGGCATGAGTTAATAGTACTTATTATCACAATATTTAGGGGAATAGAGTGCTGTGAGGCTCAGGAAAATTTCCTCTAACCCAGCTCAGAGGAAGGGCTGAGTAAAAAAGCAATGATGGAATGAAAACCTGAAGGAAGAGGAGGAGTTAAGTCAGAAAAGGAATAAAAAGGGAAGAGAGTTTTCTAAGCCTAAAAAAGTAAGTCCGGTGTATGCAAAGGCTAGAAGTGAGAGGGAGTAGGGTCATAAGAAGAACTCAGAGTAGTAGTTAATTTAGTGTGGCTGAACAAGACTGGGAAAGGGAGCGGGAAGGGAAGAACTAGCAGTGGTCTGCCTGCGAGCTGTGACCTCCAAGGGGTAGAAAGTGTTTGTCCACAGGGAGACAGTCAGACACCTGACCCCCTAGAAGCCCCTCCCCCAAAGGAACGCAGAAACTTTCAGAAGACAGAGCTACCAGCTAGAAATCAGCCAGCAGACATTGGTTCTGGTCTCACCTCTGAGGAGGGGACTCACAGTTAGCCAAGCCACTCACCTCTTTAAGTTTCCATTTCCAAATCTGCAAATCAAGCCTCATGATACTGTCCCATTGACCTCGCAAGGGGTCTGTGAACAGAGGTTGTGATATCCTACAAATAAGAAATATAAAGACGTCATAGTCGACCGTCTCGTTTTACTGACAAGGAACATGAGGCCCAGAGTTGTCCCAGCTAGACAGAGAGAGCCGAGCCTGTGGTTTTGCTCTCCCAACTCTCAGGCTGTTATTCTTTCCCTGCAAACAGCTGAGTGTTATGCACTTGAAGTGGATGGTTATTGTTCCTGCCAAAGGGAATACAGCAGAGCAAGATGATAGAGTTTCTTATTTTAAGAAACCTAGTACTTGAAGGTGCTTTGAATAACACATACTTTTGAAACTAACTAAATATTTGGAGTGTGCATTCCCATCCTTCCTTTCTGCTCTAAAAGCAAAAACAAGTCTCTGTCATTTGTTGGGAGGTGGGGCATTTGATTAAGATAAAAGGAAAAACCTAACTCAGCAACCACAGATGTGAAAGTGCCCTGAAATATTTGACCAGATTCATGTCTTTGGGGGTAACTCTTAAGTTTCTACTTAGTCACTGAGAAAACACAGTCAGCCCCCTCTGGTGACTTCTCAGCTGCTGTCCGAAAAGGTCATTATAATCCACCCTCTTCATTCCATAAAGTAGCAACTCCAAAAGCCCTTGTTGTGATGACTGTTATTTTGAGGACTACACAGAAAGTTCATAAACAAATAAAGTGTATTATAGTACTAACTGTTACTTAATGAAAGTTTACCCATTATTTGACTTGGCACTCACAGTCACCCTGGAGTATGGGGGTTGTTGTCTCATTTTCTAGGTGAGGAAACAGTGCCTGTCCCGTCCAATGACTCCCTTCCCATCCCCATCCCTGCTCAGTCACCCTTCATGAGGTCTTTGTCTCCTGTGGTTCAGCTCTCCCCGCACTTCCTACAAAGTCTGGTGCCTTCCCCCCTCTCCTGCCCCATTGTTCCCATCCACCCAATGCCTTCCATTCCCAGGTCCACGTGTCCTGTTTCTTCTTAGGCATCACTGCATCCCTCCAAACTCAAAATGTTTAGACCACTGGGACTTGTGTTCCCTTGCAAACTCCCTCTTCATCTTAACTTTTTTTTTTTATTGTGAGTCAACCGACCAAGATTAAGACCACACAACCCACACTTCAGCCAAAGAACTCTATTCACAACTCCCCCACTCCAACCTCTCTAAGAATACCTTGTACTTTTCACCCTCAGTCATGGTGTTCTCACCCCAGCCTCCACTAATCTTTGTTCAAAATCTGCCCTGATCTTCTCAAGAAGAAATTGGTTTAATGAGCATAGACAAATAAACATGTATGTTTACTTCAACATTGTTTCTAATGGGATAAAAAAGCATGAGAGAACTGAGTCCACTTGTTGATAAGGGGCATTATGGCACCCATACACGATGGAATACTACACAACCAGTGAAGAGTACCATAAGGACAAGATATGTCTCTATATACTGATACAGGTTAGGGAACTATATGCGTAATATGATCCTGTTACAAAAAAACACGTTTCTCCACACACGAAGTTCTTGAAAGGCTACAACAAAATTCTTAATAGTGACTGGCTCTCAGATTAGATATGGAAAAGTAGAAATTTCACTCTCTTTACTAAATATATTTCTAATTTATATTAATCTTTATAGTAGTGAACTATTTTGTAATAAAATGTTTTTTCATTTTGGAAAATATATGTTATTCTTCCTTGTTGGAACCTCTTATAGCCTACTGTGAACCTAGAGAGTCTGAATCTGTCTTATGCAACTTTTATCCCCTAGGGCATGAAGCACACACAGCCTCGCACATTAGAGGTAGTCTTATATTTTTTAAATGTATTTTATTGATTATGCCATTACAGTTGCCCCATTTTTTTCTCCCTTTTATTCCCCTCTGCCCTGCACCCCTCCTCCCACCAGCATCCCTTTAGTTCATGTCCCTTAGTTCATATCCATGGATCGTACATATAAATTCTTTGGCTTCTCCATTTCTTATACTATTCTTTTAAAAAAAATATTTATTCATTTTTAGACAGAGGAAAAGAGAAGGAGAAAGAGAAGGAGAGAAATATCAGTGTGTGGTTGACTCTCAAGTGCCCCCTACTGGGGACCTGGCCCACAACCCAGGCATGTACCCTGGCTGGGAACTGAACTGGTAACCATTTGGTTCGCAGCCTGTGCTCAATCCACTGAGCTACACCAGTCAGGGCCATTTCCTATACTATTCTTAACTACCTCTGTCTATTTTGTACTTACCATTTATGCTTCTTATTCTCTGTACCCTTTACCCCATTCTCCCTCTCTCCCCGCTGATAGCCTTCTCTGTGATCTCCATTTCTGTGATTCTGCTACTGTTTTAGTTGTTTGCTTAGTTCATTTTTGTTTCTTTATTTTTAGGTTCAGTTGTTGATAGTTATGAATTTGTTGTCATTTTACCATTCATATTTTTTATCTTCTTTTTCTTAGATAAGTCCTTTTAACATTTCGTATAATAAGGGTTTGGTGGTGATGAACTCCTTTAACTTGACCTTATCTGGGAAGCACTTTATCTGTCCTTCCATTCTAAGTGATAGCTTTGCTGGACAGAGTAATCTTGAATGTAGGTCCTTGCCTTTCATGACTTTGAATACTTCTTTTCAGCCCCTTCTTGCCTGCAAGGTTTCTTTTGAGAAATCAGCTAATAGTCTTATGGGAACTCCTTTGTAGGTAACTGTCTCCTTTTCTCTTGTTGTTTTTAAGATTCTTTCCTTATCTTTAATCTTGAGTAATGTAATTATGATGTGCCTTGGTGTGTGCTTCCTTGGGCTCAACTTCTTTGGGATTCTCTGAGTTTCCTGGACTTCCTGGAAGTCTATTTCCTTTGCCAGATTGGGGAAGTTCTCCTTCATTATTTTTTTTCCAAATAAGTTTTTAATTCCTCACTCTTCCTCTTCTCCTTCTGGCACCTCTATGATTCAGATATTGGAATGTTTAAAGTTGTCACAGAGTTTCCTAAGACTCTCCTCCTTTTGTTGAATTCTTGTTTCTTCATTGTATTCTGGTTGAATATTTCTTTCTTTCTTCTGCTCCAAATCTTTGATTTGAGTCCCAGTTTCCTTCCCTTCACTGTTTGTTTCCTGTATATTTTTTTCTTTATTTCACTTTCTATA